>CAEFZY010070928.1:0-30350 GCA_903066815.1 Brachyrhaphis roseni
ACGGTAGTAGCACAGCACTAACAGGGCTGGTTAAAAAAAACATACCGGTGAGAGCCGTCTTCATCTTCCTCCTGAGCACTGAGACGTGTTATGTTACATTAAACTTAAGTCTTCCTCTACACATATATTCCACCTGTCTCACTCTTACCTGTTCTGCTCGAGCGCCCCTGGTGGCCATTAGAAAAAAATGCATAAATAAGCTGCATCTTTGTATAAGCCGCAGGGTCGAAAGCGTGTGACAAAAGTCGCGGCTTATAGTCCAGAAATTACCGTAGTTTTATTACACTGTCAGTCTGAAGTTTACATATGCTTTTAATTAAAGCATTTGAACAATTTACTTTCCAGAGTGAAATAGCATTACAGCTTAAAGCATAAATGCAAATTATATAGACTTGCTATACATTTAAGTTCTACATTTTTATTCTCCTGCCCAATTTAGATATATTATTATTTGCATTCAGTGAAGAAGTTTGTTTCCGATAGAAAAAGAAATAGAAATGTCTGAAACAATGGTAATATTAAGGCAATATCAGTTTTGACAAAACTATTTTTTTTATTGACTTTTATTACATTTTTTAATTAAAAAAAATTGTACGTCAAAAAATCTAAATTATTTTATCAGTAATCATATTCATATCAGTCCATGTCTTGTTACAGATTATTAGCTGGAATTAGATATTGACATTGACTAGGCCATGTATTTATTTTAATCAAAACCGTTCCATTGTAGTTCTGGTTGCATGTTTGGTCATTGTCCTGCTGGAAGGTGAGTTGGTCTCAACTATTTAGCTTTATCACATTTTCTTCCAGGTTTGTTCCTCTCCTCATCTTTCCAGCAACTCTGATTAGATTTCCTGTCCTTGCTGAAAACATAGCATCCGCATCATAAAACGTAGTGGTGGCAGCAAATGTGGTGAGGATGATGTTACTAAAATTATGTTACAATAAGGTGTAAAATAAGGCTGCCGGTGGTAGTAGCGCATTACATAAATGAGTGACAAAATGAAGGAGAGCGACTATTTCCAACTTCATCAACTCCACCACATATCAATAATTAAATGGGTTTAACTTTGGGCAAAGCTACATGTTCCAGCAGAATATGGATCCCAGAACACAGGAAGCTAGTTTTGGAAAGGATGAATGGATCAGCTTATGAGATAACTCTGTCCTCAAACCTATTGTTTAAGTAAAGCCAAATGCTTAAAACTGAGTTTCTGCAAGGAAGTCATCTAATACAAGTGAATTCTACCAATTCTGTATTTCTATCTGAATTGTGAAGTTGTAAATCTAGAATTCCCTTCAAAATATCTTTAGATATTCAACCTTGCGAGAAAATTAGTGTTTGAATTTGCTGAAATTAGTTGAAAATTGGCTAGAGTCTATCCAGTACATTCTGACAATAATGTGATGCAACTCCAGATGTTTTTCATTCTGTATGTTCACATGTGTTCATCACCAGAGCCCACATCCACTGCTTTGTCATAAAAATGAACCAATCAAAATGTCTGTACTTTTTTGAATCCTGGAATTCAGCATGAGTTGAAGTTGGAACAAAATACTCTGAGCTCATGGTTCTCTCACGCCACACACGGTTGTTTATGTGTGACCTGGTAACAGAAACATTTTGGTAGACTACAAAGAGCCACCAGAGCATTAGTAGCAGCTGGAGCACTGAAAACGTTGACTATTTTTTGGGCTCATAATGCTCAGTAATCCTTTTCACACCAGCTCTTAAGCTGATGAGAAAATCAAACAAGCACAGCATCCATTATTGATTTTTACTTGTTTCATGGTGTTCTGACATTTATTTGCATCTGCTATACTGTGGTCACGCTCTGACGCAAGGACAATTTTACCATGTGGCTTCAGTTCCTGGTGCAGAAGTGATGATCAGCAGTTTTGGGCCTTTTGTTGGTCTAGCTGTCTGCGCCCATCCTCAATCTCCGGAGTGCTGCTGCAGACCAAATCAGATTATTCATCTTTTTTTCCTGTAAATTTGTGTGGTTTCATTAGAAGGTCAGGAAAAGTGTTTCGGAAATAAGGCTTTTAAGTTCAAATCCCACTTTTGGGGTGTTTGGATGTTGGCCTGTGACCTGATTCTGGACGTTTACGCAGCTGAGCACAGGATTGAGGCAACTGTTCTGCTTCACTGCTCACTGGGAAAGTACAGACTCAGTTCTCACAAACATGTAGACTTATGAAACTCTAATGATCAAAGGAAGGAGCTACTTTTTATTTCTCTTAGGGGCAGATTGTGAAATGAAGACAGCAGTTGGGGGAACTTCCTTCAGCTTGTTTTATGGTCTCAGTACAATATATGGATTCCCTGTTTAACCTTTGTGTGGGCCTCCATTCTGTCGATGCTGAAAATTCCTTATGCCAGCAGAAAAAAATGGAATAGAGTTAAGTATGTTGGCTACATGATAAAGTATGAGATTCATAGAACCCATTTCTCCAGGGAAAAAGGCTTTCCAGGAATATCCTTGCTATAGCGATGTGTAATGAGCCAGACTGTGAACACAAGCAGACAGAGCAGTCTACAGAAGCCTGTGTGTTCATCTGGGAAACTGTCAGCCACATGGAGGCCTAGCGTCTATCACACCTCCTCCTCCTCTCTACTTCCGTAAAGTCCTGTTTGTGCTGACATAAGAGTGCAGATCAACCACCACCAAATTAATGATTGCATTAGGTTTTAGTCTCCCTGAACATGTTACTTAGCAATCGAATTCCAATGTCCTCTGTACAGCTGATTAAAATAACTTTTTGTTACTTTTAATTAACAGTCATTAATTCAATGAAAAGTGTGAAATGAGAAACACACAAAGTTTTCCACTATAAAGGATTTTGGGCACGTGAATGAACTTCACTGCTTTTAAAATTACATTTAGTACAACTAGTTTATTTATTTAAAGGTTTCCTTGATTTCTTAGTAACAGCCACAAATTATACCTAACGCTTTTATATGTGGATGCACTTTGGCAGTGTGGGCAGCAGTGTTGTCTTGCAGCAAGAAGATCCTGGGTTTAAATACTAGTCTGAGTTGTTTCTGCATGGAGTTTGCATCTTCTCCCTATGCATGTGTGGGTTTTCTCTGAGTTCGCCCCACAATCCAAAAACAGAAGTGTTTGGTAAACTTGTTTCTTGAAATTACCCTTAGGCATGAGTGTGTGTGTGCATGGTTGTTTATCATGTGTTTCGTGGTTTTACCCTGTGATGAACTAGCGATCTGTCCAGTGAGTACTCTACATTTTTGCTCCCTGCAACTCTTTTAGGATAAGCAGGTATTCACAATGGATGGATGCATTTTCATACGTCTAATAGAAGAAAAAGCAAATGTAAAACTTTTTTGCCAGAGAATGGAATAAGTCTGAAATGTAGACTAAAAAGCAGTTCAATTAGGTAAAGTTATCACCCTCCCATCAGCATGGATGGATTTGGGATGAGTGTTTTATTATCCTTTTGAACTTTTATTGTACAATGAAAATCTAAAACACGATAAGTTGCAGTTATCGTTGGGGAAAAGGAACAGAAACACTCACTCATTACGCATTGCACATGTAAAAGATAATTCAACAAAATTCTAAGGATATGTTAAGTTACCCTCTAATTTGGTTTTATTTTGGGTTCTGGGCACATGGCTTTTATCTTATTATGCTATATAGGTTATAATTACATGAGAAGACCTGAATGCTTTCTGGGAACTCATGAAGAGCACATGTAGGGAACAGGTCAGTACATGACCCAAATCTCTAAGCATCACTTCCTTCACCAAAGTTCCCGCCTTCATCAGTTAAGACAGAACATAATGTCAATAGTCTTAAAGGTCATCATCTATGTGATGCATTATTTTCCTCTGAATGTTTTGTATACCTTATCTATATTTCCAACATTGTGCACTGTATTATCAGATGAGCGTGTTTTCTTCCTGGGCAGCACAAGGGGACTTAACATACCTGAAGCACCAAAGCTTCGGTGAGGGTGTTGTCTGTTTCCTTAGCAACTAGGACAAACATTGGCTGATCACCAGGTCAGAAACAAACAACTTTTGCTGATTTGTTCCTGCAGGTCAGTATTGATCAGCTTGTTAAAAGTCAGAGTGCACACACACACAAAAAGCACCAGATACCTTTGTTTGGTGTGGTGAACCCTCCAGCTCCCCAAAAGCAAGTTTCTGTGGTACTGTTTTGTACACTTCAATATTTGGGTTTCCTTGCTCGAGGTTGTACCAATAGACATTTCACTAAAACAAAGCACAACTTCTACAACAAGGATCATCTCCCCTTCCTGAAAGGAGTAGTATTCCCTTTTGGAATCACATGTGGAAGCAGTTTCTAAAAAAACTTTTCCAACTGCTGGCCTTATGCCATCTGGTTTAAATGATGAGATGAGTCAAGCACGTATTTACAAATCGTCAAATAAAACACGAGAAGGTAAACTGAGCCTCGCATTATAGGGAGCAAGTGGGGACACTGTAGTAAACGTCAAATGTATAAATCCAGACCCAATTTTTCTGCTTGAGCATGCAAATTTCTTTTTTATGTATTTAACCTTTGAAGCAGTACAACTTTTAAGACAGCTGATCATAACAAGCAAGGGCCAGCACTGAACACACTCCTTCCCTTTGAACACGGTGCCCTCTAGTGGCTGCAGTGGAGGACTGTCTTTGTTTTTTGTGTTCTTTTCTGCTTGAAACAGGTAGCACTCATTGCATTAATGCTGTTAGTGCTTCAAGTGAAACGGATGAGCAGAACAGATGCAGAAACAACTGATGAGAAATTAAAATTTGCAGAACCATTAGAAAAGCAATAATCTTAGAATAAGTCTAAGAAAATCTGGGTGTTGCTGTATTATCAAATCTCACTGAATCGGTTCACACAGTGGCAGTTCTTGCATGAATAGTCCCATAGGTGAGCCTCTTTTTGGTTTCAAGAATAAAGGTTTCAGAGATTTAAAAAAAAAAGAAAAAAGACTGTTCTTACAACCCTAATTGCTATGGTAAATTATTCAGGAAAAGTATCAAAGTTATGAATTAAAAGAAGTCCAAGCCATTTGTTGCTTGATGGAGTGGAACCAATCAATAATTAAAAGACCAAAGTAGCACAAAAACATCAGAAATAGTTAGAAGACAAAAGAGATTTGGAAAAAGAACAAAGAATAGAAGGATTAGTTGAATCTGAATGTTGCAATAATCAGGACGACATACAGGTACATCTGCTAATAATTAATATGAGGCAGGTGTATCATTCATTAACATAAAGCTAGGTAAGAGGTTAAGGGTTAACGGAAAGCAAATTCTTGTGGATAAACTTAGTATTTTTTACATTTGGTAGGAGGTTTCTTGAGTGCTAAGTTTATGTTAATTTTGTGTTGCTTAAAAAGTTTTAATATGAAGTTTTTGACTCTAACTTATTAACTTTATGAAGTTTCAGTTTACTGTCTATGATTTTTGTGATCATCAAAGTCAACTGTTAGGCAACATAAAAACTCAAACCACAGTCAATTTGAATCATGGAAAAGTAAAACTTAAAGTCTGCGTGAATTACTTTGTAACTGATTCCATCAATATTTAAGTCAATAGTGGAAGTTTATACAGCAACGAAATACAGTCTTGAAAATTTGAATTCAATTACTCATACTATTTAATGCACATAACCACAAAATGCCAGGCTAATTGTCAAAGTTCACTTCTGTTTAACAAACTTTTTTTATATGTTTACAATAGTGGCCTCCGTCATCCCCAGTTATACATATTTTTATGTTGCCACATGTTTCAGTGAATATTCCTCCCCCCATGTGTCCCATTATTCACTGGGGCTAACTAATCTCCTCCACTGACCAATGCAAAGCCACTGACAGATAATAAAGCTCATCTGTGCCTGCTTACAAGGAGAAATTGCGCATTATCCATTATGAGACGCATTCAGCCAGACTCTCAGATGCGTTCGACACACCAACACAAGGAAGTCATCTGCCAGTGGTTTGCATGCAATGCTTGTGATCATTACCAAAGGAGATCTGACTACAGCAGGTACAGTTGTTTCTCATGGCTCATAGTGATTGACAGTACAGTCAGGAGAATAACTGTCTCCTGTTAGTTTTTAAATACTGCACACCTTTTCTTCAGGATAGCTGTTGATGTTGATAGGTATCATCTCATTGTAAAGCTCAGATTGTCATTTTATGTTACTTTATTGGAATTATACAGCAAGCCAGTGCAAACTATTGCGTAATTGCAAAGTGGAAGGAAAATAAGGCATTCTTGTAAGTTATTTGTTACGAATAAAACAAACTGAAAGAGTGGCATATGCATTTGTATTCAGTCCCTCTTTAGTTTACACTTTGTAGAACCATCTTTCTCTAGCAGCAAGTGAAGAATGTCTCAACCAACTACATACGTCAAGAGGCTGACATTCTTTCTTAAATTAAAGCTCACTCGAATGGATGTAGAGCCTTGCCCAAAATACTCAATTGCATTATGGACAGAACTTTGACTGGGTCATTCTAACACACAAGTTTTGATCTGAAACATTTTTGATTAGTGTCTTTCTGGAAGGTGAACCTCCACTCTACCATGTTTTCTTCCAGTATTGCTCTGTATTGTGTTCCGTCTTCCTCTGCCCAACTTCCTGATTCCTGCTAAGGAAAAAAAGCGTCAACACAATGTTATCCTGTCACCAGCATGCTGCATTGTGGGAATGTCTATTCAGGTTTTCCTCCACATTTACCATTTTGCATTTAGATCAGATGTTGGTCTCATCTGATCAGAACACTTTTACGTCTAACTGTAGAGGTGAATTCTTATGGCTATGTCTTGGAAGGGTTTAAGTTATGCCATACTACTCCCATTTTTTTTAAGTAACAGACTGAACAGTGCTCCCTAAAATATTAAAAACCTGGGCCATAGTTTTCCAACCAGCCCTCAAAAAATGTTCACAGGTCTATATCTGACCCGTCAACTCTGTCCTTTAGTCATAAGATTATTTACCCACTGCTGTTCGCCAACAAACATCATAATACTAAAACAAGCAACACTTTTCTGATTGTTGTATATAAATAGTGTTTGAAAAACACATGTCTTTTTCCTTCCACTTCAAAATTTGTTGTTGTAAGAGGACAAAATGTGCAAAAGTGTTGTGGTGCAATCACTGTCACATCAACCACAACTGAATGCTTTCATTTTCACTCATAAGATCATAACAATGTGTGTCCAGCAGAGGGAGTTGTTGAATATCTACTCTTTCAACTGGAACATTGCTTCTTCTGAAACAATACATTTTAAATTACATTAGCTTTACTTTTTAGTCTTGGTTTTCACATTCTCACAAAGGCTATAAATGAGCGCTGGTGAATAGCATGCATATTTTGTTCACTTGGAGCAAGACGAACCTTGAAGAATTCTCAGTAATGAGCTTCTCTCTGTCCATGTTACTCTAAAGCAATGTAGTTTGAACATGCTGAAACACATGGCAACATAATTTAATATCAGAACATATCAGTTCAGAACATTTTAGCATTTTTGCATGAAAACCTGCACAAATAATTCAGTACAGCTACTACAGTGGAACTGCTTTTGAGTAGATGCAAGGTATTGTTCCCTGTCTGTTCACCTGCACCCTGCTGAGTCCTTACTGTCTCCCCTTCCAGACACATGGAGCTGGGATCCTCATCTGGTGAAACAACTGTCTGCCCTCGGCCAGTTAACACTGGCATCACAGCTTTCACGGCCCCTCTCAGCCTTTTTCAGCGTTGTGGTGTACCAAAGCAGATTTACCTCCAATAACCATTTATTAAATCTCTATCCATTAGACTCTGAGGCCTCAAGAGCTGGCTGCATTAAGCCTGATTATGGGATGCTCGGCAGAGGAAAAGGGTCTATGTGTCAAGTGTGTCATCAAGTGATTTATATCCCTGGCTGGAATATCTGTCTTGTCAGTTGAGTGAAAGCTGCAGAGAGGGGAGAGAAGCACTCAGACCTGCACTGATGGAGAATCACAGGCCTAATTAGTTTGAAGTTTGAATTTAGAGGTGGTAGTCATGCCTCAGCTTTGTGGCTGAAGCTCATTGAGGATCCCTTTTCTGTGCTAAAGCTTTCAAGATGGACACTAAAGGTCAGGCTGGCACTTTTAAAAGATCCTCCCTCAAACGCAGCACATCTGGCTCGCAAAAGGTAAGAGGAAGCCTGCAGAAAACAGGTTTTTAAAGTTGTCATCTGAAATTGACGTTGTCTGGTTTTAGTAACCTGCAGTCATTTGGCAAATTACTTTTACCTCTTTAACATTTTCACATATTCTCATGTTAGAGTCAAAAGTTTAATCCTATCTGATTAGGATTTCCTGCAATAGACAAAAACACAGAAGCTAAAAATTGTAAAGTGCTAATCAATTCTGATCACATTTCATGTTTCTCCTGAAAACATTAATTAATCAAATTTTATATGTATAGCACCTTTCAGCAACAAGGCATTCAAAGTGCTTTACATCATAAAAACACAAAAATACAAACACACAGTCAGCAACATTACATTTTGCACATCAGATGTAATGTCTCCCTATAGCACGATTTTGCCACCGCCATGTTTGGATCGTGTGTTCAGGATGATATGCAGGGTTAGTTTTCCTCAAAAAACAGAATTTTCAATGTAGTCTAAAGAAAGAAACTTTTTCTTATAATTTTTCAGACAATAGGTTGAACAGTCTTCCATGAAATGCTCAGAGCTTGGGATACTGATTTCCAGCCCAACCTTGCTTTAAAAAAAATCCTCAGAGATTTCTCCCTGACCTGCCTGCTGTGTTCCTAGTTCTCCATGATTCTGTTTGTTCACTAATGTTCTCTAACAAACCTCAGAGGGCTTCACAAAATAGATGTATTTATACTGAGGTCATGTCACACATATTTACTCAGTTTACTAACCAGGGGACAGCTGAATGGGAGTTTATTGGACTGGGTTTCATATGAGGTTTTTTGAATAAATAGGGCTGAATTTTAAAACAGGCAGACTGCAGCACAAAACACTGGAATCCACATGTGATCACACTTGTTATCACACCATGAAAACAAAAAAAACCTTGACTCTTTCACAGAAATGCAGGTTTGTTCAGATTACGTGGGCAGAAGTATGGCTATATGGTCAGTATTTTGATCCAAAACCCTCTAAAGTCACCATTAAGTGGTGTTTAAAACAGAGCATCTAGTTTCCCCTGAACACAACTTTAATCCTTTAAAATGGTCTCTCTGTGGAGTCATGACAGATTGCAGACTCTTTCTAAACTCTGCTTTCATGTGATTAACACGCTTCAGTCCACATCATTGAAAGCATGAAGGATCTAGCTTGTATATTTTTCATGGACTAAGAGAGAACAAATCGACAAATAAGCCCAATTTTTTACTGATTTTGTGGAAGAACACAGTAGTGCAAGAATGCCACAAAGACCCCTCATGTGGTTTAGAACTATGGTTCATTTCATGCTTTTTGGATCATTCAGTCGATATTGAACATCAAACATCAAAGGGTAGACATTATCATTAGGCATTAATGAGAACATATTATGATAAACCATGCTCTTTTTGTGAATATTTTAGCAACCTTTAAATGTTCTGGTGCAACCAAATTAGAATACATTCCTCAAACTTTTTATATGAGGTTTTGCACTTGGCAAACTTAAACTATGCTCTAAAGTGAACAGTTCTGTGATACTAATAGTATCAAAAATCAACAAAGTACCACGTTCAATATTTTTCTGGTAACATATAATATTTTGGTTGCTTTCACTGTAGATTTAATTTTCTATTCCAAAATAACCATAATTTATGGTGCTTCATGGTATGTACCACAAATTATTTTTCATCCTTGTCATTTAGAAATTAGGTTAAAAAAAAAAGGAGTCACAAATTAAAACAATGAGGGCAGATGTCGTGCTCGTTGGGAGCATTAGGCACAGTTCTGCATCACCAAGCACATTCAGCTAAATGTGCTCAGACTATATTACCCTGTTGCCATTAATGAAATTAGGAAAGCGTTCATCTCTATTCATCCTCTTCTGAGAAAAAGGTTCAGCTTGCAGTATGAAAGAAAGAAGTACATCTAAAAAGCCTCTAGCCTGTCGGTGGGTGAAATTCTGGGAGAAATTTTATGAGCAAATTAATCTTTTATATTGTTCAAATACACAAAGGTAGGACAGTCAGTGGAAATTTGATTAACAAACCCAGTGATTTTCAGCCTCATATGACTGTGTGTGATGTAAGAGTCAGGCTCAGGTCAGGTGAGGGCCAAAGAGCGTTAAAAAGCTTAAGGGCTCACATCTTGACAGCGAGGTTTCAGTGTTTCAGGCTGAGGCACAGCAGGCTCTTTGTGTGAAGAAAGCTCATGAAAATTAAAACAATCTTTAAATGTGGCAGCATTACAGAAAGGTTCCTTAATGCTAAACAATAGCAATATGGTTGTTGTACTCAACTTTTATAACCTAAAATGATTTTGTTCTAATGAAAAAAAAGGAACCTTTAGATTAAATTTGAAGGTTTGCAAAAGGATTAAACATTCTACTAATCATTAAATGTAAATCAGATTACATTATCTGGAGCACATAACAAATTTGGATGACCCAATAAAACATGTAGAAAAATACTATTGTGAATATATTCATTGAATAGAAATAAGCATTTTTAGCATAATCAAACATAATATACAAGTGTAAAATGCATTACATTTATCTATATTGTCGAAACCTACTTGTATTTTATCGCACAACTATTGCCTTGTGGTATTTATCTGAAAGCTGAATGAATACTGAACAGAAAGTTAAACTGATGCTCCATCACACACACTTTGACTGCAATGGTGTTGCACAGCTACAGCTTCTCGAAATATCTAGACATCATATCCTTTAAGAAAGGAGACTGGTTTTGTTTACCAGAGATTAAAATGTTTTGGTGGGGAATGTGTAATTGAACCTCGATAACAAATTACTGTAAATACCCAGTGAAGATGTTGGCTGCAGCTGGAAAAAGTCTCATTAGTCACAGTGAAGTAGTCACATGGGCTAACAAGAAGAAGTTTACGATCTATGGATGGACTCAGGAACAAAAGAGAACATATCTAGAGAAACAACTGAAAGTGTTAGGCCATAATAATCCTCTTTATATTTGGTGAAAAAAATTGGAAGCTTGTAAACCTGAAAACAGCATCTGTACTGGGGGGCAAACAGGTGGCAACTTCATGCCATGTTGTGGTGGTGTTTTAATTGAGGTTAATAGTACACTTCACAAAATAATGGTACCATAGAAAGGATATTATGTAGAGATACGTCAGAAACAGGAGCCATAAAGTAAAAACCTGGCCTCAAGTTAATTTTACCAATGGACAATGACCATAACCATACAATCAAATTAGCTACAAAGTGATTCAAGGACAACAAAGGGAATGTTTTGAAGTGTTTATTGCAAGGTCCTGATCTCAGTTACAGAAGATTTCTAGGCAAGTCAGAAAAGTGTGTGTGACTCTATTCCACCAGTTTTTCCAGAAGGAATGAGAGGAAACCCCAGCAACCTATTGAAAGAAGCTTAAGGGAGGAAACCCATGACAAATTATACAGTTTAAGAGAAAATTCAAAGAAAATTTATTAAAATGTCAGCATTTGGAGAATGTCTGTCTCCGCAAGATTGGACTGAAAAATGTCCAATCTTGAGTTTTTACCAAAATGTTGTCAAAGAATATAATGTAACTGGATATTTTCAACACATTACAGTTTTATAAATTATCTTTGTCATGAATTACATTAGAAAAAGGTCTAGTTATCATAAATACTCTTCAAAACAGGAAGGAAAGGGGAACAGAGCATTTTGTGTTGACAAGCTGTAAGTTTGTTAACAAGTAGTAGCTAGCAGCAGATCTAAAAATGAACTTTCATGTAAAAAAATGTAATTACACAGGTTAAATTATTATTTTTTTTCTATCTTTACTCCTAAAATACAAACAACTATCTAGTTTCACTGAGATTGGTTGTAATTCTCCTAAATGTTTACATAAACTCAAAATAACAACTGAAAACTTGTGATCACCCTTCCCCCTTACATCCTATATTTTCATAATTTTCCACTTAAATGTTCTTTTCATAGGTGATAAATACACCTTTATCATCACACCAGTACAAAAAGATATGTACAAAAAGATATGATACATTACTTACAATGTATCTCAAAATTCAGTTATTTTCTGTTTTTATGATTTCATTTATTTCTGCCTTTCTATCTTTGGTGGAAAAACAGCAGCTCTAAAACATGTCTTATGACTCCTCTGACTCTTGGGGATAATCAGTGACATGTCGGACTCGTGACGCCTAAATGGATTTTCAAACTCTGGAGGACAATGAGTTCATTTACAAGCATGGCCATCTAAAAACAGCCTGTCTCACCGCGGGTACCAATTTGCCAAACCAAAGTTTCAAAACCGGAGAAATGTAAAAATCATTGCAAAAATCTTATACCCTCAAGTCAATCCTTGTAAAAGAAAGCTTTTTATGTGTCCAGCACATTTATTACAACTGTGTGTGTTTTCTTTGTGCCACAGCTCATTAAGCTCTAACCCCATTGCCAATCAAAGCAGAGCAATTAGTTGCTTTTATTTTCCACTTCAGTAGGGTCCCGATAGCAGCTTGAAATGAATCATTACAACTTGTTCAAATGGCTTTTAGGGGTTCAATGGTGCAATTGTAGCTTCACTGAAACAAATTAGCTGCTAAGCTGTGGGTCAGGAGACCAACACCATGTGATTTCAATAAATAAAAAAAGAAGAAGAGAATGGATGGCATGCTGCCTATGTGGCCTGTACACGTTTGAAAATGTACAGAAAATCTACAATTTGTAATTAAGTGGGGAAAAAGTTATAGAGAATCACTTGAGGGCTATTAATAGGGTCAGGGGTCACAGTTTCAAGAGAACAAGGAATTATTCGTACAACCTATAAAACTGCAGTTTTATAGTTTTTAATATTCATCTCTTTCAACAAACAAGAACTTATGTTCAACTTGCACAACTTTCCTTTTGTTTTAGGCAAATATCTTCCCAGAAATGCGTGTGTTCCAGAATGAATGTTGGGTTTTGTTTCGATGCTAGCGTTAAGTCTTGACTACTTGCTTGGTGTGACACAATCTGTTCCTGCAGCATCTAAATTCTCCAGGGTCTTTGTTGGTTAAGCGCTAAAGGCAAGCTCCTAACGAGGGCAGCAGTTTTGCTGGCCGGCGGATTCTGGCTTTAGTTGCTGTGGTTAATGAGTTTAAATAAGCTGAAATAAATGCGTCATTACTCGCCAAATATCCCCTTCTGAAAATGCGCTTTACTTTTGCTGTGCTGAAATGAACAATGGCTTAAACTTGAGCAAGACAAAAACAGGTGAAGTCTGTTGGGGTTCTCCCACCCAGTGTTTTCTATCTTCAGCTCGGTCAGACTCGAACTGCTCTCTTTAGTCATGAAAGGGGCTCATATGACAGTGTTGACAGAATACATTTAATGCAGGATTGTTTGAGGTTTTTAACCTTATTTCACCTTCTTTTGCCATGGTTTAAGCATATTCTTTGTAAAACAAAGTAGTGTTAAACTGTGGACAGGATAATTAAAAAACCTGATTGTTTTTTAACAAGTTAACAATCGGAAAAGGCTGGTATGGATCGGTGTTTAGTCACCATGTTCTATTTGTCAAAGAACAGGGCGACGAGTGGTTGTAAGTTGAGTAAATGTGACCAAACTCAAGGGGTGTGAATATATTTGCTATTTTTTCACTTCTCTCCTTAAAAATGTGGTGTGTGGAAATAGAGATTAACTGCAATTAGCATTGACTGACCTTGCCCCCGTCTGGAAACCAGTCATTCTTTAACAAGGTGTCCCACAAAAGTATGTCTGCATCCAATTCTCCCAATTATGCAAATGAAGTTGAAATCAAGGGAGTTTGGGGGGAAAGGGCTGGTAATGAGGGGGGTTGAAGATTTTCAGATGAAAACCTGAAGAGTCTCTGACCAACTAGTTTAGACGTTCTGTGCCGTCTTCCCCAGACACATGCACAAGATCATCCACAGAAGTGCAGGGGGAAAACAAAGAAATGAGGTTTAAACAAATTGGGAGATTAGGGGCTGGTTATCAAAGTGGATTTATTGTGCCTTGTTTCAAGCCAAGGATGAAAATACCCCGTGGGCATGCAGAAGGGGGTCATGGGACTCCCAAAAGGATTACCTTGAACTGGAGTCATGGGACTTGGGCGAACAAAGACCTTGCTCACATGCTCATCATATTAGGCGGCCCTCATAAAGTGAAGAAGTTTCATGTCCGGTGGGATTCAATGGGAGAGCTTGGCAGGGTATGCAGCACGAGAGGAAGGCTCGACCAAAGGAGCAGCAGTCTTCTCTTCACTTCTCAAACCCTAACGTGTTGTAGTACCGGAGACGGGGACTGTAAGGCTACAACAGAGGGCTGTGTGTAAGTCTATTTACAAAACTAATTTGTAACAATATTTCAGAAATACCTAATAGATTGGGATGTAATGTGCTCTGTAGACCCTGAAGAATGAATTCAGATGAGTTAAATATGAGCAGGCAGCACAGCAGGAGCTCTGGTTGTTTAATGATGCATGATAAGACTGCAAGCCAAGATGATTCAGAGGGAAAGAAAAATAAGATGGAAAAGGTAACAGTAAAATACAATGGGTTGCTGATAAGCAGGCAAAATACCTTTCATTTCAATGACAAAAATAAAACTAATAAAAGATTATGTTTCCACTGGTTTAAAAGACCTAAACAAAACGTGGAAAGAAACAAACTAAAAGGCTCAACCTTTAATTTTTTTAATACATGTGAGTTTGAGGTGCTGAGGCAGGGAGAGAGCAGTTTGCGTCTGAGGAACTTGTGACAAGTCACAAGACATCAGCAGAATTTGTGCATGGCCTCTAACTCTCTCATGTGACTCAGCTTGAGATGCGTTAACATAATTTAATACTTTCTGTTCTGCCTGAATTTTATTTCTTATTGATTTCCTGGAAGGATTTGCAGCAGATTATTCAGCAGATTTGATTGGACTGCAACTGTTATAAAAAGCTCTTGAGGTGGACGGGGGGGTGAAGAAAGATAGAAAGAAAACGTGCTTCGTGTTCTGGGAAACTTAGATCAAGAAATGTGTGGGATACTTCTTTTTAAACTTGTATCAAGTTCTCACTCTGCAACATTCTGCGCTATTAAAAGAAAACGGACTGGTTTTCTTCTAAGCTGGAGCCAGTGGATCAAAATCCACCACTAACTGTATTAACTCTATTTCAGGCTGAAATATTTTCTCCTGTCAGTTATTTATGCTTTCTTTGAACATTTCAAACTATCAGCATCCTTTAACCAGGGATTACAGCTAAGAGGATTTGGAAAGTGCAACTTAAATTCAGACAGATCACTGAGGCTGATCTCCTGGGGGAGCAATAATAGCTTGTATTGCTCACTTAGGTTCTGTCATGTTTTGTCTTCGCAGGCACAGAAAGCTTGGATTGAGAGGACATTCCTGAAAAGGGAATGTGTTCACATATTTCCCAGCAAGGACCCAACCAGGTAAAAAAGTAAAATGAAAAGAATTTTGTGACAAGTCAAATTTTCAACAAGGATTTGCAATTATTTACAAATGTTTAGATCACCAGTTCTTAAATTTGATGTCATGGAAAAGGAAGGGTGTGGTGTTAAGATTCTTCACATAAATTCAGTGATATCAAACCAGGTTTATGCTGTAAAAGCAATTTTAATCTTAAGAATAAATAAAATCAAAGTATTTGCTGTTGATCTTGTTCAGAAAAGTTGAATAGAATAAAATAAGAAATCTTATTTTCTTATAAGATTTCTTAGAATCTTATAAGAAAAGATTATAAGAATCTTTTCCCATAAGGAAAAGATTCTTTATTGAATCTTGTTCATTGTAACTTTGTTGGTCATAAGCTGACATTTAAGAAAAAACTGTCAGATCGACAATGCCGAATTTTCATACATTAATAAAATACAATGAGCCCAAACCCTGACCTGTAATAATGATAATAAGGAATTCATATCTATTTAATTCTACATACTTCTATTTATGTTAGAAATTTGTTCTCAGTAGTGTACAATTGGTTTTCTAAATTATTTAGTGCTCATTAAGCTCAAAGTACTGGTTATTGGAGATTTTACAAACTTACTTATTGCCTGGTTAGCTGCTGACAAGCAGTGCACACTTTCAAAGAACATGAAAAAGACGCTTTCAGGAAAAGCCCGTTTCATACAGGTAATTTCTTTCACAAGTTTTGTGGGAAAAAGTCAAAGCATTTCTTAATTCACAAGGAATGCATCTGCTGCAGATGTGCCTGTGGTCAGCTGGTGACGCAACATGTGGCCATCCCTCCTGGTGCCAATTCCATAGCAGAGGCGACCCCACTGGTGCAAATTGAGACACCGAATGATAAATGGAGTGTGGTGAAGCACACCAGGACCTACCCTACAGACTCTTATGGGATCATTGAGTTTCAGGGAGGAGGATTCATCAACAAGGCGATGGTGAGTGACTTGAGATTTTCCCCATTTGTCATGCAGTTTAAAGCAAACACAACCAACTGAGAAGATTTTCTTCTGCAGTACATTCGCGTTTCTTATGACACCAAGCCTGACAACCTCCTGCATCTGATGGTGAAGGACTGGCAGCTGGAGCTGCCCACTTTGCTCATTTCGGTGCATGGGGGTCTCCAGAACTTTGACCTCCAACCCAAACTCAAGCAAGTGTTTGGCAAAGGCCTGATAAAAGCAGCCGTCACCACGGGAGCTTGGATCTTCACGGGTGGAGTGAACACAGGTTATTCTAATGCTTTTACTGTTCGCTAAATAAATACCAGATTGTGACATTAGAAGATTACCTTGACTCTAAAATGTCATTGCATAACACCTCTACTGCAATTTCCTGAGGGAGGAGGTTTATTAAGCACATTATCACAAATTTAAGCTCTATAATTAGAACCATTGCTTGGAAATTTAGCACAAATTGCAATTCGTGTGGATTTCGCCAAAGTATGTCCCACGACGAAACTTCATGAGGTTTCTGGAAAAAGGTTTTATTCATCGTAATATGTTTTGCTAATCTTACTTTAGGCGTGATCCGTCACGTTGGGGATGCCTTAAAGGACCATTCATCCAAGTCACGAGGGAAGGTGTGTGCAATAGGGATTGCTCCTTGGGGCATCTTGGAGAACAAAGAGGATCTCATTGGAAAAGATGTAAGAGTAGAATTTCTTTCTGTTTTGTTTCTTTGATAGCTGTGTTTGACAATTTCCTGTCCATTGCTTTTCTAGGTAACCAGACCCTATCAATCAATGGCAAATCCACTGAGTAAGCTGGCAGTGCTCAACAGCAGCCATTCTCATTTCATCCTCACCGACAACGGAACCTGTGGGAAGTATGGCTCTGAGGTCAAACTCCGTCGACTGTTGGAGAAGCACATCTCCTTGCAGAAGATCAACACTCGTAAGCAGGGGTGGATTCAGGAGATTGTGGGCCTCTTGGTCAGAGATTATTTACATGTCCCAGTGGTGCATTCAAAATATCTTAGATTGATAGTTAACTATTAGTTTTTAATGTCTTTAGCCTTTGTCCACATAAAAGAAAATTGTAAACAGAGTGTTCTGTCTAGAAATGTCATCCGTGCAAAAACATTGACCCAGAATATTGTAACTATACAAAAGCCTGAATGCGGCAATGTAACACTGTTACTAAAATACGCCGAGATAAAAGAAGAGGGCGTGGCGCATACATCACTGCTTTGTTCTCACAGCTGGTTTGCTTGAGGATGAGTTTGAGGATTTAGATAAAAACCCAACAGACAGAGCTCACACAAATGTGGGCTTATATGCAGAACTTGCGAGTGTGAACGAGGTTCTTAAAGGACAAGTCGTTGGAGAGCTCCCCTGTGACCCGTGGGCTTCCCTTTGTCATCCTATGCCTGGAACTTCGATAAGGCAGGGACAGCAAAGGGATGCTCAGCTGTCACCACTAACTTCATTCCCTTCTTCCTCCATCAAATGAAATTTGGTTTCTTTATTTTTTAGTGTCTGAGTTGACTCTTTGTCTTCATGTGTTCCAGGTTTGGGTCAGGGTGTTCCTCTTGTGTGTTTGATAGTGGAGGGAGGTCCCAATGTCATATCCATCACCTTAGAGAGCCTAAGGGATGAGCCTCCCATCCCCGTGGTGGTCTGTGATGGCAGCGGCCGCGCCTCAGACATCATATCCTTCGCACACAAGTTTTCAGAGGATGGAGGGTGAGGTCTCAGATAATTAGTCTCTCGCAACGCCTTGGAGGTATTCTCGGGTCAAAGAAGTTTTAAATATGATTTATCAATCCTCTCTTGAAGCCTGGTTAACGATGATGTCCGAGACCAGCTCTTAGTCACAATCCAGAAGACGTTTAATTATAGCAAAAGCCAGTCTCAGCAGATCCTGCTCATGGTAATGGAGTGCATGAAAAAAAGGGAGTTGGTGAGTAACAGCAGAGGTATTATTCATGTTTGAAATCATCTTTTATGTGGGAATATTGTCTGTTTGTCACATAATAAACATTTCTGAGATCATCCAGTGTCCATTGTCATTCATATATCCATTTCACTCATCTGTGTATATCTCCATTAATAGTGTGAATAAACGTGATCCAAATAAATTGTGTTTTTAGCTTTTTGGATCATGTCGGCTATTAAATCCTTTTTTAAAAATCATTTGCAAATATATTTATATCCCTCTAACTTCTTCACATTTTATGAATTTACACCCAAAATCTTCCCCATATTGAAGATGACATTTGTGATCCATTCAATGTTATGCAGTACTTTGAAGTTGAGGTAAAAAAAGATGGGAATATGGTTTTCCAAATTAAAATCTGAAAAGCATATTATAAATTTGTATTCAGCTTAAATAAAATCCAGTGCAACCAAATGACATCAGTGGTCACTTAATTAGTAAACAGAGTCCGCTTAAATACAATTCAAATACCGCTGCTATGTAAAAGCCTCATGGGTTTGGTAGAAAACATTACTGAACAATCGTGGAAAATTGTGCCAAGACCAAAACTCAACTTTGTGCCCAACATACAAAGCTATGCAGCAGGGAGATAAAAGCTGGGCAGAAAATATGTTGGAGATTGCAAAAGTCTTAAGCAGGGGTGAAGGTTCACTTTACACCAGATAATTGACCTTAAACACAGAGCCTATTTAAGTATTACAATGGCCAAGTCAAAATTAAGACTTAAACCCAATCAAGAATTTGTGGCAAGGCTTGAAATTTGTTAAATTCAAACACTTTCCTTCCCCTGAGATTAAGCTCTTTTGCAAAACAGAATAGGCTCTAGATGTGCAATGCTGTTAGAGACACTCAAAATATTTGCAGCTGTAATCAGTCTCACATGAACCACCATCCCACACCCCTCCCAAAAAAAAAACATACAATACAATAAAGTATGTGATTGTACCATATCAAATGTGGAAAAAGTTCAAAGCATATATGAACACCTTTCGAAGACCCTGAATGTAGCATTGACCACTGGAATGTGCACTAGATTAATCATAATTATAAAAATGTTCGCAAAAGACATTTGCAAAAATAGCATCTGGAGCAGAATCCTCACAAGTGATGCGATGAGGATTACCCAGCAAATAAAGCCTTGATAAACCATATAGATCTAGATGAGGAAGATCAGCGCACACTCCATCCTGCTTGGTGGAAGCGCTTAGTTTATGTGTTCATAGAAAGCATGTTGCACGCAGATACAGGAGAGGTTCTATGTCGCTAATCCTCCCTTGGCTTTCAGAGTGCTATCCCTCCTCCGACACACTCTGATGTTTTAGGCTGCATAATTCTCCGACAGACCAGGATAAGCAACTTAAACAGCGTTTTCAAAGATCATATCACTGTAGGTTATACACAACCTGATGCTGCAATGTTTTAAGTGCAAGTGAAAGTGTGTTGACCTGATGCAATCCTTTCATTCTATGATAAGTGCACCACTTGAAGCAGCTGGATTAAACTAATGAAAATGCAAAAATAATGAGACACTTTTATTTAATAAGCAAACACAGACAAAACAACTGGCAATTGTATGCACAAAAAATGTTTACAGTGTTTAAACTGTTGTGTGATGCTTATTGTTAACCTATCTCGTGGCCTGGTGTGCAGTGTCAGTGTTCAGGCAAGTCTAATTCAATCTGCTATGAATGCATGTGACAGAATGGTCTGCATAATATTGTTGGATACAGCTGAATCTCTAACAAAGCGAGCGCTATTCCTCCTTGCTGAGAAAAGTGACTGATTGTTTTCATAAGGATGCACAAAGAATGTAGAAGTCTGAAGTTCTGGTTAAAACCAGAAGTGAGTGAGAAAATACTTTCTAGACAAATTATAATCTCTAAGGTATTTTAGATCGGCTTTCTGTTGAACCATTAAACCATTATTAAACTACTCTCTTTTTCTCCTTTCCTGCATGTAGATCACTGTTTTTCGAATGGGCTCTGAGGGGCAGCAGGATATTGAAATGGCTATTCTGACTGCCTTGTTAAAAGGTATTCTAGTGTTGGTCGATTACTTTTTTACAAATCCAAAGTCAGAGAAGCCATCTTCCCAGAAATTTTAGACTACTTAATTCTTCATTCAAATGACGCACCAACCAAGTATCGTCTGAGCTGAAAATATTTAGTTAGGGTTACAATATCCTCAGAAACACTTGAGACTTGCCAAGGAGTTCCAGCTTTAACTCACTATTAGGATAATTTGTAACCAGTGGATATTTTACATTAAGATTCAGTATATGGTTGCATAAAATGAGCTTTTATTATTGCTGTTTGGCAATTTGGCCATTTAGAATAATGTATGAATGACTGCAAGTTTTTAAATTAGCAGTCCTGAATCATGTTGACCAGTGCTGTACTTGCAGAATAACTTCACAGCAATATTTTTTATTACTGCAGGCAGCATTGACTTGTTTCTCACATGTTCTCTCTGCTTTTGATTGTTTGTTTGCATCAGGCACTAATGCATCCGCAGCAGACCAGCTCAGTCTGGCCCTGGCCTGGAACCGAGTGGATATTGCCCGCAATCATATTTTCGTTTACGGGCACAACTTACCAGTGAGTGCTCCGTGTATATTAACCAATCAATACAAAATTTTCCACAGCGGCTACACTGCTTATTATACATGGCATTTAAGACATGAAATATGGATATGGTTTGGACGAAAAGGGAAACAGCCTTAAGCATGGTAGATGAAAGCTCAGTCAAGAGAGCTTATTCTCTGTTAAAGATAGGCCGGTGAGATAAAACATTCTTTTAAATTTCCAATGTAAAAAAGCAAAATGGTCAAATCAAATTAGAGGAAGACTACAAAAAATGATTGATGTTTTTTACTACTCAAAAGAGAGACAACAGTTTTTTCTTTAATTTTACTTCCTATCAGCCTGCTGGAGCCATTGCCAGCACAACTAGTGCTGCCCTAACTCAGGAAAAACCAAAGAGTCCAGCCAGCGCTCCACGCAGCAAGGTTCGGGCCAAAAAGGGGAAGGGAAAAGGAAAGGCCAAACCTGAACCTCCTGAGGAGACAGATCCCAGAAAGCTGGAGCTAATTCGCTGGGTGAGAATGAAGATTGCAGGAAACATTTCATGGAAAATGAGGAAACATAATTAAGACTAAATTAGTGGCTATGTTCCATATCTTACCTTGTGCTAGGTGAACTCTCTGGAGCAGGCTATGATGGATGCTCTGGTGCTGGACAGAGTGGACTTCGTCAAACTGCTGCTTGAGAACGGGGTCAACATTCATCATTTCCTCACCATCCCTAGAGTGGAGGAGCTGTACAACACTGTGGGTCTAAAACACAAAGACATGAACTGAGAGCAAATTTGAGAGTTCTCATGGAGATCTGAGGCAAAAATATAACTAAAAGTTGGAGAAACATTATTACTAACCTTCTTCCAATCATTCATTTTCTCAGAAACTTGGCCCTGCAAATACACTGCATGCTGTGGTTAGAGATGTTAAAAAGGTAAATTATATTTCACAAATTCAATAGTGTAGAATCAAAATGTCATTAATATTTCAGGCTATACTAAATATTTTGAAAGTCCTAAATATCTTAAACGTAACTTTTGATTCTCCAGGGAAATCTCCCTCCAGATTATCAGATCACTTTGATTGATATTGGTCTGGTGTTGGAATATCTCATGGGTGGAGCTTACAGGAGCAACTATACAAGAAAGGCTTTCCGCAACCTCTACAATAATCTATATGGCCTAAAAAGGGTATGCACAGATGGAAGAGAATAGATGAATGATCCACTCAGAGTAATTTTCATTAACAATAGATCACTTTTTTCTCTTGTGCAGCCAAAAGCTTTGAAGCTCCTGGGAATGGAGGTGAGGTTGAAAACTCCTTTTAGTTCATTTATTTAAGAGCTACAACAAAATGCTTGAGCCCAAATTTGATTTTTTTTTTTTTTCAGGATGATGAACCAAGACCAAAAGGCAAGAAAAAGGCCAAAAAGAAGAAGGAAGAAGAGGTGGAAATAGATGTGGATGACCCAGAGGTCTGCCGATTCAAGTACCCGTTCCACGAGCTGATGCTGTGGGCAGTTCTTTTAAAGCGCCAGAAGATGGCGCTGTTTCTTTGGCAGCGTGGGGAGGAGGCTATGGCGAAGGCCCTGGTAGCTTGTAAGCTGTATAAGGCCATGGCCCACGAGTGCTCCGAAAGTGAACTGGTGGATGACATATCCCAAGACCTGGAGAACAATTCCAAGTCAGTACTGCAGAGTGAAACATTGAAATAAAAACACACACTTAAAATTTTTTTGGTTTTTGCTTGTTTAGGTCTTTTACATAATGTTTACAGCTGTCACCTTTTTTCAGAGAATTTGGGCAACTAGCTTATGAGCTTTTGGATCAGTCCTACAAGCGCGACGAACAAGTAGCCATGAAACTCCTAACATACGAGCTAGTCAACTGGAGTAACTCGACCTGTCTGAAGCTGGCGGTGGCTGCAAAACAGCGGGATTTTATCGCTCACACCTGCAGCCAAATGTTGCTCACTGACATGTGGATGGGCTGTTTGAGGATTGGAAAAAATCCTGGCCTCAAGGTGGATTCTTAAATAGTTTTTTGCTAAGCAGTTTTGGAATCCTGTTTAAAAATAATGATGTAATCAGATTGATAATGTCCAACCTAGGTTATTCTGGGAATTATACTCCCCCCACTGATTATGCTCCTCGACTTCCGAATTGGAGAAGACACTTCTTATCAAAGACCTGGAGAAAAAGAAGGGGGAAAGGACAAGGACGATGATGCAAAATCCAGCAAGGTCAGATTTTGTGCTGATGATTAGTTTCACATTCTGTTATTGTCATGATGAAAGATGGCAAGACTTCGCATTTATGTTGTAGGACCCTAACAATGACGGTACTTCCCGCAAAGGAGATGAGGAGGAGGGCAATGCTAATGTGCGCAAAATTCCCATTGCAAAAAGGTTCTTTGAATTTTATGATGCCCCTTTTACCAAATTCTGGTTCAACACCGTAAGTTCAACTAAAACTTACTCAAAGATCAAACATTTTAAAATCTTCTGAATAAAGATTATCTTAAATATTTATTCTTACATTGTTTCCCCATTAGATTTCCTATCTGGGTTACTTGATGTTATATAATTACATCATCCTTGTGAAAATGGAGCGATGGCCATCTATACAAGAGTGGACGGTCATTGCATACATCCTCACTCTTGGCACAGAAAAAGTTAGACAGGTGCTAAAACACTAAAATGGTCCTCCTAAAAAAATCCATAACATTTAAACATTGATTGGTACAATGTTAACTTATAAATCCTTGTGTCTAGATACTGATGTCAGAACCAGGAAAGCTGAAGCAGAAGATAAGTGTTTGGATGGAGGACTACTGGAACATCACAGACCTTGCTGCCATCTCTACCTTCCTTCTGGCTCTGATGCTGCGGCTGCAGCCGGAACCATACATGGGCTATGGCAGAGTCATCTACTGCATAGACATCATCTTCTGGTACATTCGTGTGCTGGACATCTTTGGAGTCAACAAGTACCTGGGACCATACGTGATGATGATAGGGAAAATGGTAAACACAGTGATGTCATACAGAATCTTTGCAGGTATAAAAAGAGCCAACTGAGCTCAAGTGTGTTTGCTTCTTTTTCCTTCAGATGATTGACATGATGTACTTTGTCGTGATCATGTTGGTGGTACTGATGAGCTTTGGCGTGGCTCGGCAAGCCATTCTTCATCCGGATGAAGAGCCGACATGGCGCCTGGCCAGGAACATCTTCTACATGCCCTACTGGATGATCTATGGGGAGGTTTTTGCGGACTCGATAGACCGTAAGACTAGAATTCATAGTAAGATTCTGTTTCCTGATTCTGGGCAGATGATCAGTGTCTTTTAAAATTTCAGTAAAGTTGACACTTTGTTGTGTACAAAATGGTACACTCCATACTTTGGCTCCCTCTGCTGGCAGATTTGTGACAATTCTTATGGCACTTATGGCATTTATGGCAATAATGCTGCATGGAACAGGAACAGAACAGACAATGCATGTCCTCTCACTAACAGTCATCAGCCATTAAGATTCCTTTTTCTGTGAAAACTGCTTCTGTCAAGTTGAAGACATCAATACATAGTCAAAATTAGCAATCAGCAAACAACATGTAATGTTTTTAAATTATTTACAATAAATAATTTTGTAGTATTCTGCAAAGAGCAAATGTTTTTGTTTTTTTAAAATATGATTTCGTATTGTTTTCCAATAAAGAAGCTGGTCTTGATTTCTGGAATTTCTATTCTTAATTCATTTGTTTCCATTGCTTTGTTCTTTGTTCTCTTCGGCCTATGACATTGATCTCAAAATCATTAAGGTCAAATATTTGTTCACATTGTGTGACATAAGGCTGCAGAAATGTTTGTCACTTGGAATAAACATCATTTAGAAATTCAATAAATGAAGACTGTGCCTGACTTTTAAAACTATGCTGATACACATGCTTTCAATTAATCTTTGGTTTATAAAATTTAAAAATTATTACATTGCTGCTGTATATTGCTAATTTAAACTGTAAAGTAGTTATGTGATTTAACTCAAAAATGACAGTAAAACATAATACAGGGAAAAAAACATTCATAAACACCCGATTTGATGGAAGTGCTCTAGTGTGATTTTTCCTTTTTCATATACCAACTTCACCTTGACAGAAATCAAAAACATGATTTCTTTTACATTGATTTTAACTTTTTCTTTGTCCTTCTGCAATTGTTTCTTTGTATTTTCATAAGTCTATGCAATGGAAATTAATCGTAAGTAGTCTTTAAATCATGGATTCTCAACTCTAATCAGTTTGCTGCTGAACTTTGTTTAATAGCAAAGCTAATCTTCTCACCTCTCTCCTCACAGCTCCGTGTGGAGAACATTTATATGATGAAGATGGGAAAAAGCTTCCTCCATGCATCCCCGGTGCATGGCTCACGCCTGCAATTATGGCTTGTTATCTTCTCGTGGCAAACATCCTTCTGGTTAACTTGCTCATTGCCGTCTTCAAGTAAAAAAAAAAGAAAAAAAAAGATGACTCACTCCAATTGAAACATTGTCAGAGTTAAAATGACAGTCATTATTTTTTTAATCTTTTCTATCTTATAGCAACACCTTCTTTGAAGTCAAATCCATCTCCAACCAGGTCTGGAAGTTTCAAAGATACCAGCTAATCATGACTTTCCACGACCGCCCTATCCTGCCTCCGCCTCTCATCATCCTGAGTCACCTCTACATCCTCTTCAACAGGCTTTTCCGGCGTTGCATCAGGAAAAATAAGGAAGGAGAGCTTGATGAGAAGGATCGGGGCCTCAGTTAGTCTCCTTCAGTTGAACAAAATTATGAAGATCTTGTTTTACCAGAAAACATTTCTGTTGATTTCACTAAAGTTCTGACTAACTTTGTGTTCTACTGTTTCTTGCAGAGCTCAGACTAAATCCAGAGGAGCTAAAGAATTTGTATGAGTTTGAGGAACAGTGCGTGGAGGAATATTTCAGGGAAAAGGAAGATGAGCAACAGTCTTCAAGTGATGAACGCATCAAGGTTACTTCAGAGAGGTAAAATGGATTCTCAGTTGTACTTCTTGTATTTCCAATTACAGCTGTTTTATGCTCCCTTTCTCATCTTATCTGCAGAGTTGAGAACATGTCAATGCGTCTGGAGGAGGTCAATGAAAGGGAGAACACCATGAAAGCATCTTTGCAGACAGTAGACCTGCGTCTGGCCCAGCTGGAAGAGCTCCACGGACGTATGGCTTCTGCACTGGAAAAGCTTGCAGGGCTAGACAAACTGGAGCTAACCAGAACATTTTCTAGAAACTCATCTGTATGTGATCATTCCACTCTCCTCCGGCAGGGCAGTATTAACAGCGCAGATGGTTACAGTCTCTACCGCTTCCATATGGACATGGAAGAGTTTGCGACCAGGCAGAAGGACACGGACGAGAAAGTAGGCCTAGAGAGAGAGCGGAGTTTGCGTCAAGCCTCGAGCACTTGTGCTCTTAACGTAGCACAGACGCTAGAGGTTGGTGGTTTGGAGAGATCGCGACCTGGCTCATGTGTGGACATTCTCATATCTCCATGTGAACAGAAGCTTTCATCTGGGGCTTCAAGCCAAGAGACCATAACCAACATAAAGCAAGGCAGCACAATGTTTCTGGACAAACTGTCAGACCAAAACAGGCTAAAACCTTTATCGCCTGCCAAAAGGGCAAAGTCCCTGAAATACTTTCCTGCTGAAGACCAGCCCTCGTCTCCTTTAACAAAGAGAAGATCTAGGAGCACCATCACTGTCCACCCCCCTGATAAACTAGAGAGATCTACTGAGCCTACAACCGAGGCAAAACCTCTGGTAGCACCTTCCTCTTCTCCAAGGAGGGCAAAATCTCTAAGAGATCTTCCAGTTGAAAGCCAAACATCTCCCATCACTAGGAAGAGGGCTATCAGCAGCATCATCTATGATCCAGTTGAAGCAGGTGATACAACTCAAACGCTAGCAGATTTAAAACATCAGGTCCATTCTAGTGGAAAAACATCATCAGTCAAAACCCTCGCTCAGCAGTTTCAAACTGCTGCTTCACCTGAAGAGTTAGAAATTAATCACACAGATGTAGTTCCTTCAGATAGTGAGATAGGACAAACAGAAACGGAGCAAGACGAAGACCGCAAGACAACAAAGCCCAAAAGAAACCCCTCAGATGGTACCGACTACCTGACTGTAGCCGATGAAAGGTATATGCGGTCTCACAGGTCAAAGAGCTGCAATGCCAGCGACAGAAAAGTAAAGCCCATGGTGTTCTTAAAAGAGCCGAGAGCCTCCAGCAGTGAGCGAGACCTCACCGAAGCAAGCAGAGTGTCAACCCTTGAACGGGAAGAAGAGAAGAAGATGATGAAGGTGGGAACAACATATGAGGATTTGCAAGACAAGAACTAAAAGTAATCAAGAAAAAACACCTGGAATATAAAACCAAGACAAGAAATAGATAGTGATGGTAAAATTATTTGTTAAATGTTAAGGGGTTAAAGAAAAATCACAAGAAATTTCTGAAGATTTTTTTTCTTTACTGTTGCTCTTTTCTGTGGGTGCAACATATGAGAACTTACAAAGACTACCAGTCACATTACAGTTTTTTTCCCCCAATTATGTGTTTTCATGGAGAGGAAATGTGAATGAAAATCTACTAAATATTGTCGGGTTCAGTAAAAAGAACATAAGAAAAATGCATGCATATACAATGTAAACAGCAAAACACACCAACATTCTATATATGGTTGACATTTTCAAATACTATCTGTAAACATTTTCTTTTGTCAGATACTCTGTGCTTAGTACTGTGCCCCCATTGGGATCTCCCTACTGCTTTCATGCAAAAACAATACACTTGTATAACATTGTGAATTCAGTCCTGCTTCTGAGAGAAAAAAACCCACTCCTTCCACAGTTTCTTTTTGACACTGAAACATCTATAAATGTAAGTTCCATGAAAAAAAAAAATAAAAAAAATATTAGAATACAAGTTGTTTTTCTATGCTTATTTTTAGCTATTCTAATTTCTATCACAATTCTCCTTAGCAGCAGAACTAATGTTAGTGCAACAAAAAGGCCAAAAGCTTAGTAACATACATGAACTTCACACAGACACATACAATCAATGCTTAAACCTGATATCTCAAAGTATCTTCATAGTAATTCTTATAATAGGTAGTATATATATTATAAAAATGGTGCTACGGTATTTAAAATAATAAGACAACAATGTGCAACCTATGTATTTTTATATTATAAACGGCGGCAGAATTATTGCCCACTGCAAGCAGGCACTGCAGGGAAAGCTACAAACCCCTGCACGAGTCTTTTGTATGAGCAGACACAAAGTATTAGGTCTTCAGTCTCCATCGATACTCTTCTGATCAGCAAATCAGGGCAGCGTCTCGACTGCCCAAGACCTCAGGTGGCAGTAAGACCGTGTGTGCAAGAGCAGTGCTGCTGCAGCGAAGAAGCCCGAGAGGAAGGAGTCCTCTAAAATAAGCAAGGTCACGATAGAAATGTGACGACTGTCTGCCTGTTGCTTAGAGAAGTGAACACTTGAAGAATTTAATTCTCTTTGACTTCTTATCGGTAATCTTCACCGGTTTTCCGGTTCCTCCACCACTGCTGTCAGTCTACCAGTCAAAGAAGAAACAAACTGTGAGTTATTAAGAAAAACAGCAGTATCTTTTTTTAAGAACGTCTTCACTACCTACCGTCTTTGAGCACAGATTGTTCAATATGTCTCTTGCAATAGTATAAAAGGCCTGAGAGGGAAAAAAAAGAGAATAAAAAAATGGTAATTATTATGTAAATAATTTATTTTATGTGTATTAATAAAAAAAAATTCACATTACAAACTTCAGAACAATTTCGATTTCATGACTGAACCACTATAAAGTAGAGCATAGATATGAAATGTAAACAGGTATTTCTAAAAAATAAAAATCTGAAAAGTGTGATATGGATTTACATTCAGTCCCCTTTTCTCTGGCAGTCCTAAATAAAATTAAGATTCTGCAACAAGATATAAAATCTGGTGTTCAGAGACATTCAATCTAACTAAGCCTGGGCTAAACCACAGATTGAATCTGAGGTTTGTGTTTGTAATGTGATAAAATGCGTAAATACAAGGGGTACTATTGCTTTTATCAAGCTCAAAATGTTTCACTTACCTCTTCTACATTTAAGCCAGACTTTGCGCTAGTTTCTAAGAACTTCACTCCATAATCAATAGCCAGCTGAGGGAGATTAAATAAAAGCATTTATTTCAAAACTGCATTTGCTTTTTAGAGATGTTTTTAGTGTTGGTGACTAACTGGAGACTCACTTTTTCACCCCGGTCTTTCGACACCTGTCTCCTGTCAGTCATGTCACATTTGTTACCCAAGATCATTTTCTCCACATCAGATGAGGCATGCTAAAAATATTGAAAAGAATCATTTAAAGAAATAGGTTGTTGAGAGTAAAAACAAAGGTAAAGCACAAGAATTTTGACAATTCTAAATCAGCTATAGAAAAAAAAAAGCATTTTATGTTATGTAAGGTGAGGTTACCTCTTCAATATTTCTAATCCAGTTTTTTATGTTGTCAAAGGACTTCTCGTTGCTGATGTCATAGACTAACATAATACCCTACAGAGGAGAAAAACTTGTGAAGTTTCTGAACCCTGTAATGAAAATGCATGGTAGATTTACAGTGAACAGATTGAAAAGGCAGGGACTTACCATTGCTCCTCTGTAGTAAGCTGTGGTAATGGTGCGAAACCTCTCCTGTCCCGCAGTGTCCCTGAGAACATCAATTTAAAAAAAACAAGATACGGCTACATTCGTACAGTTTTTCTCTTTTTTCCCATTTAGGATTAAACTCTCAAGAGGTTCAGTTACCAAATCTGGAGTTTAACTCGTTTCCCATCCAACTCTATGGTTCTGATCTTGAAGTCGATCCCTGTGTTGGAGCAAACAAATGGGCTTACAAAAGGAATTCAGGGTTCCTACATATTTTTCATGTCAAAATGCTGTATTTTTCAATCAATCAAGTATATTGGCATAGAACATTTGAGCAAAAAGGCAGTTCAAAGTGCTTTACATAATAAAAACACAAGAATATGAAGTCATAAAAGCAACATACAGGCAACAATTGAGAAAGATGGATGGATGGATGGATGGATGGATGGATGGATGGATGGATGGATGGATGGATGGATGGATGGATGGATGGATGG
>CAEFZY010070930.1:0-39085 GCA_903066815.1 Brachyrhaphis roseni
TCTATCTATCTATCTATCTATCTATCTATCTATCTATCTATCTATCTATCTATCTATCTATCTATCTATCTATCTATAAGCGAGTGTTTTTGCTGAAATAGGGTTTATTAGTCTCAGACTCCAGATGTTTACCTCAGATATTTAGGAGAGGTTTAATATTAGCGGGAATTGAAGATCTAAACGCAACTTTGCTTGTTTGTGGTGTAGCCCTAAAGTTACTGTTCCCATAAAATACAACTTGTAGGTTTGTCAAAACTTGGTGGTGCATTGTCCTTTATTGGATAACTATAGGGTTACGTCTTCCCATTTATTAAAAAACAGCATTTATACCATTCTTTCACGTCTATGAAATTCTGAAGATAGAAGAAACTCAGACAGAATCCCCTAGAATCAAACCCAGAAGGAAGAGGCCAAGGAACTTCCTTGTCTCAGTTTGATGTCTTTACTAACGAGCTTAGACTCGACCAGAAGAAATCCCGTTTTGTTGCCTGGTTGGCTCAAGTTAGTGTACAGCAACTCATTGCTCAGTTTGACATCATTACCTTCCACCACTTTACAGTCCAGCAGATCAAAGCCCGGCCTCGCTCAGCAACCTGCTCTGTATTCATTGCTGCATCTCAGCTTCTACCTGACTGTCAAGAGTCCTTCTCGTAAACCAGCAGAAGCATTGTCATTCATCGAGCAGCAGCCGAACCCACACAGTGAATCCCATTATGGCTCTATGTGGTGCATTCCAGTGATTAAAGCCGGAGAGGGGACGGCTAGAAAGACATTTTTTGGTTTGTGGTCCACTTGACTCAAGCTGAGTTTGTTTTTCAGGAACACTTGAGCCCAAGAGGCTGCGTTGTGTCAGCAGCACTGATGAAGAGAATGAAGGTGAGGGAGAGCAAGGTCATCAAACTGTGCGCCCAATGAATCAGGGAAATGAAAGCTATCAATGATTAGTATTTTTTTTTACCACATACTGAAAACATTTACTCAACTCTGAATGATGTTCTCTATCAGTCTCTTCAAATTCAATCACCACCTCAATTTCACATTGCCACGTCCATGTATTGAAGTGGGTTTTTTTTTAAGTGAGCAACCCTGAGTCAGAGGCAGCATCTCCTGAGGTAATTTCACTGTAGGCCATGAGAGCGAAGGTTGGAACCATAGCCGTCAGAGCACAGAGAGCGCCTCGCTTTGTATTCTACCACTTAGCTTAATTGCATCCACCTGGAATTGAAATGAGGCTGTGTTAGTTGACAAGAATTAAAATCATACTTTTAGAAAAGAAAAACTGAAGTGGAGCACAGAGAGCAAGTGAGACTCTAATTCAGTTGATAGTCAGCTTTACTTATTGTAACTTTTATTGGATTACATGATTTAATCCTGTTTTTTTAGTAGATTGTTGTGAAATTTATTTAGTTCAGTGTACGCTTTAAAAAAAAAAAACAACGGATAAGCTTTTTTTAAAAAACAATTTTTTTGTCCTTATTATACATGCAGTAACTTTTACAAAGGTTGCAAACATGGCAGCTGGCATTTGTTTCCTGGCCTTTAAAATTCTCTAAAGAATTCACCATTTTTCAAACACAATTTAAGTCATCAAGCAGTAAATGGCACAGAAATAATTATAAACATTGAAAGTATCTGTTTCTTTTTACATTCAATAAAAAGAAACTGTCATCTAAGTTTTAGACCTTGCATCCACCTTCCGGTTAAAACATTTCTCGGGGCACTTTGACCTTGAACTTGAAGCTAATGTTGTCTTTTCTTTTATAGCTTTAGTGATTTCCCTGCATTAAGGTTTTAAGGTAATGTTATCAGCCGTAATAGAGTTCATGACACAAAGCACTGTAACCCAAAACAGGCAAAACACACAATGAGCCTCCAGAGATGGATGTAAAATTATGCTGTGATTCCACCAACACAATACAAGAAAAACCTGGGTAAACAGAAGAGAGTTTTCCTTTTAAATCTATTAACATATTTATTTAGACATGGTATGACAAAGTTGCTTCCAACTATAGCACATTTATATAGCAAAGATGTATAAAAAGCCTTCAAATGTGTGGCTTTTATTGCTGCTGCATAATTTCACGCTGAAATGTATATTTTTAATTGATTCAGTAGAAAATAATATCATACTTTTTGGTAAAATTCCCAGTGGGACATTGAATATTTTTTTCCGCTGTCAATATTTTGTACATTTTTGTATTTTGTGCTTTCAGCAGTGGTTTCAACAGATTTATCCACCAATATCATTTAGTTATTTGATAGTCCTCACCAAAACATTTTCCTTCAGTTGAAATTTCCTGCATAATTTACAACCTTCCCATTAGATGTTTTTTTTTTCTTTTGCAGTCTTATAACACTAATAGTATTTAAAAACTGAAATGAAAGTTTAAGTTCAATTTAAACTCATTAGCGGCATCATAAAAACATGCAAGCTAATAAAAAAGATGCATAAAGTCTCTGATTTATGTCTTTTAAGAGTGCATTTATCTGTGTTGCTTTTAAAAAATTTACATAATATTTCAACCCACAAGCTGCTCGGGTGTTTTATATTCTGAAATCAACCTTTTTTTCTTTATCTTCTCAAACATACATCATGTTAGAATAAAGAGAGTCTGCCATCATCTACATCCTAAATTATGAAACAGCTTCATGTCTTAATTTCTTTTTGCATAATTAAGACTTTGCAGACAAATCTCTACCTTCCAGTTAAAAGATTAGCCCAACTTTGATTACAGTCGTATATCTGATCTAATATAATACTTTAAATGAAACCACAGCCTTATAATAAATTGTGCATTGTTGGGATTAATTGCTTGACTTGTTCTAATTGTGTTGAAATAAACTGTCATCTAAGTTTTAGACCTTGCATCGCCTGCAGGCTTTCCTGGGGAGATAATTGCACTACAGCACAATAAGAACTGCCAGTCACTTTATCAAATCTTTTTTTAACATTACCAATGTTCCCTTTTATTCTCTTTTTTAGTGGTTCTATTGTGAAGATGACAGTGATTAATCAAAGCTGAATTGTGTTTTTTGGGGAGGTTTTATGGTAAAACTGTCAGTAGGTGCTTTTTGCATAATGATCTCTGAAGCATTAACTCTGTAGTGTCGGACAGTCGGGTGTGAAGGGCTCCCAACACAATGACTGATGTTTTAGCCTGTGTGCACCCTTATTCATCTGCAGTACGCTAGACTGGTTATCATTACTGTAATGACATAATTTGCCGGGCAACTATTCCCCTAATGAGGTTTTTGCAGTAGATTGCTTATTTAATGCACTGACAACGAGAACCCTGTAGATCCAGCTCCGGGCCTGAATGGACACAAATTGGCCCTGTGCTTTTACAGGACAGACTTTTTTTATGTTATTATTTGATGAGAGCTGACATTGTGCGTAATGAGCGGTACAAATGCAAATTATAATGGTTTTGGGAGGACATAAATGCAGTCTGTGACCTTTAAATTACTTGTTGTTGTGCAGACGATCCAGTAAATTAAGTTTATTCTGCTGGTGAGCTTGAGTGCCTGGCTTCATAATTCCCAATTAAGAAGTCGTTTAAGTTGACTTCCCAGGAAGTTGAGGATGTTAGGCTGTGTGTGCCAGCGACCTGGCATTGCTGTGGTTCCACAGATCTGTCTCCAATGCTCTTTTATTCAATTAAATTAAAGTTCCAGGTAAAATACTTGGCTAAAAATATCTGCTCTTCTCAGCAACAAGCCCCCGGTTTCCTTTTCCTTCATGTTTTCTGCCAAGTTTTAAAACAGCTGCAGGGATTTTAGGCCGATAGTTGATGAGGTTTCACTCAAAGCCATGTTGCACAGGTAGAGGTCACATATCTGGACACTTAACTCTTTGGCAGCAAGAAGGAAAATCTGAATTAAAAAGATGCTCATTTGGAACTGAACCCCAAATTTCACTCCAGTGGTTTAAAAACAATGACAAGTGGCTGTGTGTTCACATTTAACAATATTTATTTAGTACTGCTGAAATACTCACTCTGGTATTAAAACTAATAATAATGAATTTAATGAGAAAATCCATCCTTTTATTTCTTTGTGATTAAAATTATTTGATCATATTACCAGTAACACCAATATGGGCCCCAGTAGGAGAAAGTAGAAATAACAAAATATCAAAATCGGCACCAATATAATAGGAAATTACTACAATGAAATTAAACATAGATAAAGGGATGTAAAGTATTTGTGAAATAAAAAGCAAAGATGGATTTCTAGGTCCTACAACACTGAAGAAAGAAGCTTGACTTTCTGTCCCTGGTGTCCAGAGAAGTTAATGCTGTGAATGTTGACGAGGAAGGAAAATATGACATACTGTAATTTCCCCTTATAAATCTTAACCTCTAAAGAATTGGACATTTTCAAACCTTGAGTTAAAATGTGAAAGATTGTTTTACATTTTTAGTGTTGTTTTTGCTGATCTCTAATAAGCAACAGAGTTTATCTTCGGCAGTGACTTGTGTAATACACATTTGTTGAAAAATGATCACAATGTAATAATAAATTAGTCAAAAACTGTCTCTATTTGATCAAACTTGTTGTCCACAAATAGCCTAGAAAAATCATCTTTACCCTCGCCTAAATAGCAAATGTTCTTCAAGAACAAATGTATTGGTTCTTTTTAATGTGAATTTGACTCATGGGCATAGTTGCACTTTAAAACTTTATACATGTTGGAAGCTGTTTAACTTTAAGACAACTCCTCCAGTGCATGAAGGGCAAAGTCTGTGTGTTGCAGCTCTCAGTCTTTATTTATTCCAGCAGCGTCTGGCTTTTTTCCAGCCTCTCTCTGCTGCTGTTGATCGCAGAGCGGCTCCTTCCAGTGGTTTGGGGCGATTTCTGGTGCCTCTAGGGAGTCGATGGTGTGACTTAATGGCTTCTTCTGTTTGTAATTACATGAATGTAAGAAGCTGACATTTAAATCAGCTCAGATGCTTTTTAATTGGAGCATTAATTTACTAATCACACAACAAAAACTGTAGACGTGACATTAAAATATTCACTGGGTCTAGAAATGATGTAAGAGAAAATGTCTGGAACAATAACCATAGGGTATGGAATATCTTTCAATTAATATCCCATTAGATATTTATTTCCATGTATTATTCCTACAGATGGTTAGACTTGATATGTTGTATACCCAAATATATGTTACCCTTTATTTTTCATTTATCAAGAAGCATAACTTATTAACTGATCTACAGTATTTTTCACTATTGACTTTTTCAGCTTTTATGGTTTTAATAAACAACCAACAGATTTTTTTAAGACATCTCTTATAACCAAAGGATTATAATCAGCCAGATTGTAGTGCATGGAGTCTATGATGTGCCATCAAAACACAAACCTTAAGACTGTTAGCGTATAGAGATTTGTACAAATTGAAAAAAATGAGTTAATATTCTTTATGGATGATCTATAGCAGTTAAATAAGTGTTGACTAAATACTAAGACAGGTTTGAATCATTTTCATAAGTCATTAATACTTAAAATCAACTGTGATTTTATGAATGAATGATCTAGTTCATTTCAATTTAGTTTCAAATGTAATATTTTAAAAGATCGGCAAAACTGCAGATTGATGCTGTTTTTGTATTCTCAGGATGTTTCAGTCCTATTACAGAGCTGAAGTACTTCTAGGAAATTTTGTGAAAGTATAGCATTGTCCTTAGAGTCACTTTTCATCATTTAACAGAAAAATCAAAGTGTTTTGCAGGCATTCTTTGGATTGTGGTCCATAATTCTTTTCTAAATATTGAATAAGATATACCGGTCTTTCTTTCTGCTCCCACCATGTTTCATCAGAACTGCACATGATTCTCAAATACTGCTATTAGCCGGGCATCAGTGAATTTGCTCAGAACCAAAGTGGAAAGAAAATGGAAACCTGTCGAGTGTTCATAAAGTTGACTGAATAGACGCAGGGGGAAAAAAAAAGGTATCTTCTGGTGTCTGACACCTTTATAAGTGTGAACTGAGCAGCAAATGTTGCCACTGAGTGTGTGTGTTTGTGTGCAATGAAAGCATGAGCTGCATTTACAAGAGCATATCTAAGTGAAAGAAAGCTGCAGCTCGGTGGAGGAGGTCGGGACGTCTCCATTAGATCCGCCTGCCTGCCACAGGAAGGGAACAACTAAAAGAAAACCTCTGTTTCAAGAAACAGAGGTGAGGCTCCTTTTCATCTCGCTCAGCCTGAAAGAAATGCTGCCAAAATGCCACATATCCATTTTAAAAAGTGACCAGCCTGTGAATCATGTTTTAGTCATGAAAGTGAAAGTGCATTGTTTTTCTCTATGCAACCATTTTATTTTATACTTAATTTCAGTTTGTGTGTTGAGACTTTTGATATATTTGCTACATTAACAATAAAATATGTCTTTAATGATGGTTAGCAACATTTTACACACACACAATATCAAGGCTCTTTACTAAACACACTGATTCAGTTCATGTCCAGTTTCTACTCTGTTCAAAGATCTAAATCCAACTATTTCTACAACAGTCAATTCATAGACGCATTCAGAGTCCAATTTTCACACATCTTAATTATAAAATAATCCAGTCAATCGATGATATAATCCCATTTTGTAAAGAACTGTCTAAGAAAGCCATTTGCATCAAGTTATTGACTTTGCAGCAATTTCCCCACCAACGTTGTTGAGAATGCTGCTTATTTCTAATCTTTTTCGTTTTTGACTAAAGATCTTTCAACCTTAAATTATGCAAAAAGTTTTTGCTTGCTCCTTTGCAGCCATAAATGCTGTAAATAAATGGGGGGCAGGAAGATCAACAGTTCAGAACTAGTAAAAGGATAAATGGTAAATGGATTTATGTTGTGCTTTTCCAATCATCCAAACACTTTAGCCACATTCACTCAATCACATTCTGAATTTTGCACACATTCATACATGATGCACAGATCAGTAGGTAACTTCAGTTTAAACGCCTCGACCAGAGCACAGACATGTGGCAGGGAGAAGCTTTATTGGAACCTACAGTGTAACCTGAACTGTTGCATTGATTAGAACCTGTAATGTAAAAAACAAACCAAAAAAAACACTTGTGTAAATCTAAAAAGACACATTCAGGTGCAATTACCTCATTGTGGACAACATTTTAACTTCATTTGAAGCTCTTTGCACGAATTCACCTTACATAGTATTTTTTTTTTTTCCAAATCAGATTTACACTTTTAGATAAATTCTGATTTAAAACGCCATACTGCTGAAACATTTAGGAATAATCATTTCTGTAAATTTCACCTTTTTACCTAAAGTGTTCCTTCTATTTAGGAAGGTGCCAGCTGATGTGATCTATAGCTTGGTGGTGCAACCCAAAGGTGTGCTTACTGTTATCTCTCCACTCTCTGTAACAGAAAATATCCTAATTACTCTGCGGATAACAGACACAGAGAGTGCAATTACTCTGCATGAGTGTTTCTCGTGTACTTCTGTGCACAATAAGGTGAAACAAAAGATGTTGTCTGTATCATGTAGAAGTCTAGAATGTGTGTGATAATGTGCTTGCCAATGGCTTGGTGAGTGATTTTCCTTCTATGAATGCACGTGTATGAGCAGGCAAAAGAGCCATCAAAGCGTGTTAAAGTGTTTTTTAATGAGCTGGAGCTCTTACAAATGGACTGAGTACGTTATGTGGCTCATGCAGAACAGGCGGGGATGAGAGGTGTTAGAAAGCAGCCAAAAGCGGTCGTATTGACGCTAATTGTCTTCATCTTCTCCCAGCGCTGAACAAAATGAGGCGAAGGGTATAAGCAGCTTCACTGGATGAATTTCAGGCTGCTGTTTGTTGCTAATGAGCCTCCAGCTGGCCTAGAGTGATGGTGATATTTCTGACTGTCTTAGTTATAAATATTACACACATGTAGAACCAGGAGTTTGAAAACTTCTACCACAATGTTCAAAAAGCACTTTCCTGCTTTATCTAAATTCTTCTTTTTTTGGCTCAGTTCTTCCCAGAGCTTATGCAAGACCTGTCTCCATGTCACCATTCACCTACTTTATTTCAGATTAAAACTGGCAACTTTCATATAAGTAGTGAAAGTTCTTTTAATAGAAGACAAAAAATTTAGCTTTGAAATCCCCAAAATTGAATAACATGTAAACTTTGAAAAGACCCCTGTCTTTCATTCACTGGAACAACTACATTATATTTCTTTATATATATATTTGAAAGTGACAGATGTTTAGCATGTCTAAGTGATTGCTGATGCACTTTATTTGCTCACTGGCCACTGAGTTTTGAGACATCTCACATTTCAGCAAGACAAAGAGTGGCTCTACTGATTTAGAGAAAAGACAAAAGACTGACCACACGTTCAGTAGCATTTGATCTCTTGTTTCTTTGCATTGTGCTCCTTGACAGTGTTCTATTTTTGTGCAATTTTTATGAAAGTAGCCAAAAACTAAGCCGGTTCCCTGAGAGACGCAAACCAACACAATGTGTTGGCTAAATTTAGGCTCTTTTTTTCAGTTATGCTAACAAAGAAATGTGTTTATGCAAGGTGAAATGTTCTGGACTAAATTCAGCAGATTAACATGCTAAGAAATTGGACTAGCTAAAACTGCATACACTGACTTATCTTTGTGACCTCGCTGCTTTATTGCTCTTTTATAAGCACGTGATTGTATAAGTGGGTACTATTATGTGAGTCAGTGTTTTGGGGTGTGGATGCAAATCTGTTTATGCAACCTCACTGTGACGCTCAACTTTCTGTTCGGACACGTTGTAGCCATCCATCGGAAAAACCAGAGGATGTAGAGAAACTCCACACAGCACATGAAATGACCTGGCCGGGATTTTAGGGAGGAATTGTCCCACTCTGAGACAACATCGTTGAGTCCCGTAGTTTGGTGATAGGAAGAAAGATTTACTAAAAGGTCCGTGTTGGGTTGATCTTAACATTAGGATTAGTGTAATTCACCAGTGGAATAACGTCAGGGTGATGTCCTTTCACATGATGAAACATTCTCTGTGTATGAATGATATTTTTAAGGTTTTGTGTCTAAGCTTTAGTTTAAAGCCATCGTCACTGAGGTCACTTTTTCTTTGAGCAGTAATAGTATAACTACGGTTGCTTGGTGCAAACCAGCAATTTAATATTTCTAAATCACTAAACTGACATGGTATTAAGGAAGATGCTGTTCACTTCACCAGTTAGGAGGATGTAATTTATTTACAGATTAAATATAAATAGTACATTTGACTAGCCCTTTGTCTAACCTGTTAAAACTTGACTCAATTGAAGGACAGGAGGAGCGTGCTCTGTCTCTTTTCTTTTCACATCTTTATTAGTTAAATCTTTGCTTCACCAGGCAAAACATTGCAAACCATTTCTAAGCTGAAAGTGCTAAAACACTTAAGGGAATTAAGGGGGGAGGACACACATGCAATGAGCCATGTGTTCATTCTGCAAATCAAATGCATGACCCCATATAAAGACCCTTTAGTCTGTGTTTAAAAGCAGGAAATGACATGAAACTGTCGTTGTAGTTTGTTTTGATAAATTACAATCATTTACAGCAGCAAAACATAAAGACTTGGTTTTGCATACTTGGTATGTAGAGATGCAGATCCAAGCTGTTTTTCTCTTAGTTCATTTGTATTCATAAATCCAAATATGCAAGCAAGCAGTGTGAAAATGTCTCGTATATTTTATAGATGAAAAGCAGCTATGCAATTGAAACTTTTTGTATTTTACAGCGAACATGTTAAAATTGGTCCTTAAATTTATTTAAATTGGCACACTTTAAATCCAAATTCATATTATTTTCCTCACTTTTCAGTCTGAACTGCTGTTAAATTTCTTACATTTCAGAGGAAATTTTCCACATGTTGAAAACCTTCATCTGCCTGAACACCCAGACCGTCAGCAGACAAAAGTTGACTGAATTGTCATATCTAAGTAGATTTAACCCTTTGTTTTTTTAGCTTCAGTCATGTGTTTAAATGTTAACTTTTAAACTTGAAATAAAACTGCAACAAAAATATTGATGGTTAAACACAAACTCACAATATAAGTACTCTGTACAAGCAAGAGTTTTTGTCCTAATAAAATTCATTCAGTTTGAGTGGCAACTTTGGATTTATTTTTTTTTTTTTAATCCTGAGATTTGAGAAACTTAGGAAGTTTGATTGATGGTTGACAATACCAGATTATACAATAAGTTAAGTGTTTGTTTTTTTTAGTAGCAGCCAACATTGGGCCTCTTCTCTCAGTAAGATGCAGTTCTTTTTGTCCTGATATGCTTGAAACTCAGCTTCATGTCAACATGATTCATCATATCATCTTCAATGAACTGTCAGTTTCATATTCTGGCTGGCAATCTCTCAATCATCCCAAAGGTACATAACAGGATTCAGATCTGCTAAATGAAGATGCCGCTGATGTTTACTGAAGTGTCTGTCATTTGCATGTTGGCACTAAAACAATAGCGGATGTGGAAGAGAACGTTATTGCATCAGAAGCAGGACAGGACTCAAGCTTACTCACACTGTAGCCTTAGATCTGTTTAGTTCCCCTTTTATGTTGTTTGTCTGTCCTGCTTTTCTATGGCATCTTAAGATAAGCAGCTCTGAGTAAATAACATTCAAGCATTTAGTTTCTATATGCATCTGATGTGGCATTCCCAATTTTATCTCCAGGTAAACCAGAGCATTATCATATGTTTGTATTTATTTTTTTAACTGTCATGAGTTTCTTAGAGATCCACATATACAGCTGATCCAGACATTTACATGCATTGAATTCATGCTGAAACATTATTATCCATTTCTGTGCAGCGAGTAAAGGATGATTTGTTGTATTAAAATGTAGATCATCCACAGACACTTATAATTATATTTATATTTTAACTTTCTTAGAAGCTCTGGATCTATATATTTTCACATAATCAATCAGATCAGTTTAATGAATAACTGCATGACTAAGCAGGTCAACAAGTAGTAAAGTGCCCAATCCACGTTTATAAGTGCTGATATTATTTTGAATAGATGCATAAAAAAAATAAATTAGACTCTGTAAGCTTGCATTTAATTGTTTTACTTCTACATTTAGCACTGGACTGCCTTGTAGTGAAATGCTTTGATGTATGTTTAACTTATTCAAATAAATTAAGTCAAAACATCCCAAAGATTAAAGCAAGAGGTTAACATAGTGGCCCTTTAGATTATTATTAGAAATAACAGTGTAAAGACATTCATGTTGCAGGTCACAAATAATTCAAAATCAGTTGATCTAAAACACAGAAAAATTGGAAATGCTGAATTTTGATTTACTGAGCATCACAGCATTAAAGTTTCTACATTTATAAGTTGCTTAACTTCTTTTTCTGCTTCTGGATTGTCAAGCAGCCATTCCTACATATTGTTGGTAATAGGATGAAAGCTCAATGTGAATGCAAAAAATGTAATGCATGTGCTGCTAACGCATCAGTATCATCACATAGAATATCTCCATTAAAAGGCTGAGTGAACAGTCCATTAATGCCACTTAGTGAGCATTTAGAGAGACATCCCACCCTGCCCTCATTGCAATCACGGTTATCATTATCACCACATCGGTGCCTAATGTATCATTTCATTGCACACATTAAATTCCAGATTAATACAAAGCTCCTCCTATTTTGAACAATAAAATTTAGCTTCTGCTCAGTGTTTAAATCTATACTCTCAATAGACTACGAATCTGTTTGTTTCAGAAAGTGTTTTTCTATACTTTCCAATTAACAACAAAATATTTATCAAGTCTTTTTTTCTAAAGCCAACATCCATTCTGCTTTTGCATAATAGTTGAATCTTCTGTGTGTCAGAAAACATGAAGTTATTTTTATACTACAGTAATTTGCTTAATAATTCATGAAGATGTTGACTTTACTGGCGACCTGTTTACTCTCTGGGCGCCAGGAAATATTAGTAGCACATAGGTTATTTTATTTATTTTTCAGTTTTTCTTTATAAGATGCCTATTTCATTAGGAACATTTCAGTCTTTTTGGCAGCTTGACAATTTAGTTCTTTTGCAGTTTTTATTGTTTCATATGTTTAAAATTTGGTATGAAAAGTTCTTGATTCCTTAATTGCTTTTGACAACTTGTGATTGCAAGTATTTTCAGAAAATCAGCTTGTAGTCTTCTGCGATGTGTTTGACAGGACAAAGAAATCTTTCACCTGGCTATCGATGGTATTTTTTTCTTTGATCAGTTGTCCTAACTTTGCATATTTCCAAGCAGGCAAAAGGAACAACATAAGAATAAGAACAACGATCAATGAAAATGCATGTCTTAAAAAATTAAATGCATAAAATAATAAAATATCTAAGATTGCAGGGTTTTATAACTACTCAGCTCCCTCATTTACCAAAATAAAATATATCTATTTACAAATGGATATAACCAGATATGTGATGTCTGTGTGGATTGGTAAGAAGTCTCTTATCAGTCTGAAGAGACAACTTGAATGCTTGGTTTCTAAATAGAGATGAGTTCAACTTACCCAGAGGCTGTTCGATGTTTAGTGAATAGTTGAACTACTGCTGCTTTAAATAGTTCCTCCTTTTTGCACACACCTTCTCTTAAAGTGCCGGCTTCTCAGTTTATCTGGCACATCAACATGGCGATTGGTGCTTGAATCATTTCTTCAGCGTAAAAGTGTCTGCCTTTCTGCTCCGGTACCCCAGGTCTGATGAACAGAAAACAGTGACACCTTCTATTTTACCGCTTTCTGAAGATTGCACCGAAGTGCCAAAGCGCTTTGTTTACCTCCCACCCACGCGACAGCCTCCTTGAACACCCTGAAGCAGCTCATAAATGTAACACTTCATTCATTTAAATAATGAACACAGGAGACTAAATGAGAATCTAAAGAGTGCCGGAGAGCTGAGGAGCAGCAATTTTGGGGCGTCTGCAGACTAAAACACCTCATTCTTAATCCACACACCCACAAGACACCTGACACACACCTGCAGTGTTTCAGGTGTGAATTGTGACCTTTAAAGGGAACAAGGTTGTGTGTGTGTGTGCGTGTGTAACTGACATTTTCAGAGAAGAACAAAGTCAGACTTGACAAGCTGTGTCTTCGTCACACTTATTCAGTTTTTTTTTTCATTTTGTTTTGATTTCCAGCTGTGTTTCCCTCAATCACCTTCATCCCGACGTCGGTTCTTTTTTGTGTCGGCATCCTTGTTGCTCACTGCCTCTCTGTACGGATTCTGTCACTGGTGTCTGGCTTCATGTGAATACCAATGGGAAGGCGGTGGACAGGAGAGCATGCAAATAGGACAAAGTCATTTGAAGCCTGACTTCAGTGTTCAGAGGATCTGTGTTTGCCTTAAAGTCACAGTTTTCTATAAATGTATTTCTTTAATATAACACTGCCAAGCCTATGCTTTAATATAACAATGAAAGACAGTTCTTCTGTTCAAAAGGAGGCTTGATTTCTCCTGCCATCACGGCTGCAGTATATCAAAACTAAACATTTTCTAGCACCTGACCAGTATGTGCAATATCTTGAAAAAATATTTATTCCCCATCAACTTTTCCACATTATATCGTGTATCATGCCTCAAAGTATTATGTTGGGAATTTATATGATAGATCAGCACAAAGTAGGAAAAGTCGTTTCAAAAGTACTGTGATCTGCATTTGTATTCAGTTCCCCTGAGTAGACTTTTTAAAATAATTTTTTGCAGCTTTTGGTGCAATTTTTTTGGTATTTCTCAACCAGTTTTCTTCTTCTAAAGGCTGACATTTCCCCCCCGTTCATCTTTAGCTAAACGCTATCAAATGGGATGCTTGGGTTTGGGAAGATCATTTTTAAAACATTACTACAGATTCTTAATCAGACTTTGGTCAGGACTTTGACTAGGCCCTTATTACACATGAATATGCAGCAATCTGAACCAATCATTGTAGCTCTAGCTTAATGTTTAGGATTCTTGTCTGCTGGAAGCTTGAATCTTTGCCCAACCTGAATTGTTTTGCAGTTTCTAAAACTGGCTAATCGGTGTATCATGAATAAATCATCGTAATATTCCGATTGCAAAAGGCTGCTTAGACAGCAATAATTGCAATTGTTCATTCCAGTGTAATATTTAGCCAGGTGGAGAGTCTCACAGATCACCTGATGCTCACTATGGACACAAACGACTTTGCCCAAAATGTTCAAGGTCAACTCAGACAAGCTTGCTGAGCCTACAGAAGAGATCATCACTTCCGGCTGATGCTGCCACCACATATTTCACTGCAGGCATGGTGTGTTCAGGGTCAGTTTTCATACTCGTTCATGCTGCTCTCATCTGATCGGAGCTCACATGGACATCAATGGCTCCTCTTTCATAAAATCCAGATTTGTGGAAGTGTGTTGTGCAGAATTTAAAGCTTGCGTTAATAATAAATGATCTCAATATATAAAAAAGTTTGGTTTTTTTTGGGGGGGGGGTTTATGAATATTTGCCTACAATGTTTGATCTATAACGCTCCCTGACTATTCAGATATTGTGCGAATATATGTAAAACACTTTGCATTGCCTTCTGGCAGAAACTTACTTTATAGCATATAAACCAGTTTTTACTGAAGCTTTTATCCTTTTTTTCTCCTTTTTAATAATTCTCCTCATGGCTTTTCATCGAATCTAGTTATATGGTTCATTTGTATGATTGATTTAATTAGACCTTCCCAGACAGACTGTATTGATTTCAGCTGAATCTAAAAGAAAGAGCAGACGAGAGGGTGGTAGCAAGCAGAGGGCTACAGAGATGGGAGGTTGCAAAAAAGTGAATGGGAGGAAGAAAGATGAAAGCTGAAGGAGATGGTGGTTGAGAAAGCAGTGAAGAGAAAGTCTTACAGAATACTGTAAATCCTAGACTGACATAGAACAGTGACGGGGGAAAAGGGAAAAGTCAAGATATCACCCTGAAGTTTTACCCCAGATGCCAGAAACTTCAACATTTTGGGCTGACAGCTAAGAACGAGGAACTTTCCATCTGACAGAGGGTAGAGGAAAAAAAGAGAGGGCAGAGAATGAAACATTTCCGTGTTGGGCTGCAATTAGCATAATATTTCTCTCTGTGTGTCTCCATCATCCTATTTTTAACTGTCAGACCGAGAGACGGAGATGAAAGAGTGCAAATAACGAACATGAAATTGTCTCTTTTAAACACATGGGGTGTGTTTGTGCGCGTGTGGGGGGGTGTGTGTTTGTGTGTTAATTCCTGCCCTGATGTGTAATGACTGCTTGCTCCATTTCAAGAGTACTTTTGCATAAAAGAGTCATGTTTTCCATGGCTTCTTGTATCAAAGCAAAGCCTCAGAAGCTTAGAGGCCACTCCGGCTTTGAGGTTTCAGATGGTTGCCACTTTGAGTCCCACACCATTGGGGAGCGGGGAGTAAAATCCCCTAATGGCAAAAAGTGAAGGGCATGGAATTAGCTTTTTTGTTTCTTGAGTATTTTTGGCGTCTTTGATCAGGGTTTCAGGGACATGAACTCAGTCTGGGCAATTTATCTCCAACAGGGATTTAGATGGAACTTTAACGCCGTTATATATGTTTCTTTTTACAGCAAAAACTTAACCACTTAGAAAAATGGCCACACTAATTTTTACCAGCTGGCCCCTAAATGCCTGTTACTGCCATACTTACAAGTCAAGTTTCTACAATCACTAAGACATTTAAAGAAACTTGAGATTCAGTGTGCCGTTGTTTAACAGGGTTTTTAGCAATGTTTTACTATCAGCAAAATCTGATGTTGGAAAACCTGTGCAAATATAAAATAAATACTAAAATAAGTGCATTAAAGATATAAATCAACGGATACCCCATATGATTGGCAAGTTTTGTGGGGATAGCATTGATGAATTGTCCTCTTCACTCTGCAAAACTTTAATATTTTAAACGCATTAGTCCAACTCCTGAAGTACACTTTCCTCCCCATCTGGTAGCTGGAAAAATTACACAACAGAGCCGGACCAGAGGTAATCAGTCTTCATGATGGATCACTCCATTTGTTCGAGTGGAGCTTCTGGTGTATCAGGAATCTTTTTTGGACACGTTACAGGTGTTTTGGCCAAAGGCTGTGAAACATTCTGCTCCTACTGTCCTCATAAAATTATAATTTTACTGTATTTTTCTTTTTCCTTGGAGAAAAAAAATCTGAACAATATGTAATCAAAGTATTGATTGCTGCAGAATTGATGCCCTGTCACCAATCCTGGGCAGTGTGTTTGTTCTTGTGTGCATCACTGCTGCACAGACTGATGAGTCATTGTGTCAAAGAGGCTTTGATGGCATATCTCAACCTGATGAGGTGAACGCTGCCAAACAATAAACTCTCTCTTTCATCTCCACTCGTCTACACCTACTCCCTCCTTCTGTTCTCGTCCCTTCATCCTTTTGTCAACCCGACTGCCTCCCTCTCTCCGATCATCTCATCTCTTACCTTCCCTTTCTTCTCCTCCTCTCCCTCTTTCTTGCCCTCCCAGTCTTTTTCTCTGCTCCGTCATCCAGATTTCTCACCCGTGAAGCACCTCTTTCTCATTAAGTCTAATCCTTGTCGCTGTCTTCCACTCTTTTCTTTCGTCCACCCATTCACCTTGGTTTTACCTCTCCTCCATCTGTTTTTCCTCCTCCTCTTAAACTCTGTCAACTTAACATCAGCATCATATTTGCTCATCCATCCACAGAAGCCTTTGCCCGCTGGCAGGGAATCAAGTTTTGCATTTAATTTAATTCCAAGTACACAAACAAAAAACACCACTGAACAAAGTAAGTGTGATCGATCATAATATTATGACCACCCATTTAAACTGAGCAGCACTGGAAGGATGACCAAACCGTCTTGGGGTATTTTGGAGTTTGTGGAGCAAAAGATTTAGGATTGTTGAATTAGGTCTGAGATTTCAGGCCTCATCACAAGTTTCTAGCTGTAATAAATTATTTTAGATTGTTCCTCTTTAGGTTCAAAGATAACTTCATTTTTTTTTTTTTTTCTGTTCAGCTGGAGACAGTTAAGGCACATCCATGCAAAGCCACATTTTAATTCAGGATTTTACATGTTACATATGTATCAATGCCACTTAAATACAGACTTTGTATCTCATAAAATTGTACAATTTGGCTTCATCTTTAAGTAGTGCCTTTATGGTAATGGCGATGCATGTCAGATGTGAAGTAGGGTTCTTATAAATGTAGAATTTGGCAAAGACAAATTCTACATTCCATAGTAAGCCCTAAAATATACAAAGACACTAAATGTCCTTTTTTCCATCCTTTTGTCTTTTATCTTTAAGGTGTTCGCCGTCCTCCTGAGCTGGATCAGCGTGCCAACGCCAACGTCCACTACACCCTGCTGATCGCCTGCGTGTTCGTGGCATTCTTTCTGGGAGCCATCCTATCAGGTTTCCTGGTGTCTTGTTACTGCAGCCACAGCGCAGCTCACCGAGCCCGCAGGCTAGGGAAGGACCCCGAAGCATCACTGCCGCACGCTTTGTCACTACGATCGCTCGCCAAGCTGAACGGGCTTCTAGATGGGCAGCCGAAGGTTGGCTATGGGCAGTTTTTTTATTACAGACCTTAAAAACTTTTGTCTTCTTAAATTCTCATCATTTGAAAGTATAATGTATTAGAAAACAATTAGCTAGTATATTTAGTATTTTACTAGACTAAAACAGTATGTGTTCCCAGAAATATATGTTCCTATATTTAGGATTTTTTTCACTAGATCACATTTTGAGGAAGAAAGAGATGATGATACTCATTATTACTTCACTGATCTCATCCCAAATGAACATAACAGTTTTCCACAAGCTGAACTTACAGGATGTTGATGGAGAAATGCACATTAATCTAAATTAAGTTGAAGATGTTTTGAGACTGAAGTTAAATGAAAACATAAAATTGACAGACTTAAATGCACTCATCACTGCGGCTGAATTACATTTCAATCAGATTTTTTTAGGTTCCACGATACAGCTGAGAGGCGGCAACATAGCTGCCTGAATTTTGAGAAGCAGCATTAATATTCATCTCCTCCTTTTCCCTCCTCCTCATCACCCTGAGGGAACACATAATAAGATTCACCTTGGTGTTTTATTCAGTCATTACAACTGACGGTTTCATTATTATTCCATCATTTTTCCAAATGTCCTTCAGTGAGAATCGGAGTCTCTAAGCTGCTGCTAACCTCTGACCTTTTAGCTGAAATATACATTTAAACAAGTCGCTCATTAGCTGTGTGGAACCATTAAAATTCACCCCTATTTCGTCTCTACCTAGGATGACAAACTGGATGTGTCGACGCCAAAAATGTACAGCTCCTTCATCCCTAACGGGCGGGCCGAGCCCCACCTCCACACCCCTGGACATCAGGGCCTGCAGCTGGGAGACCCTGACCTCAACCTCTCACAGGTAGGAGATCATACAGTCCTGGCTTAGGATTTACTGTCATCATACTGGCAAAAGTTGGTGTTTTAATTAAAGGTATTAAACATATATTCAATTCTTTTAAATCATTCGCATTTTTTGGCTGTTCTACAGATTTGACTGGAGATCTTACCAAAAATCTTTTCTGCAATATTCACATTTTTAATACCAACATTTTTGGCTGCCTTTGTTGAGTACTTTTGTAATTAAATATTACTTGTGCGTACACTGAGTTTCACTGCCCTTGTAAGCAAAGCCACCTTTAATTAAAAAGCTTTTATACACAACAACAGTTGATACACTCATTTACAAGCATTGAACGTCCCTTACAAACAAGTTGTGTCGTGATATTAATAGTAAACAATACCTTGTGTTAGAAAAAAATGTAGCAAAGTATCTGAACATTTTTATTTATTTATTGGATCAAAGATGCAGAGAGAGTATTGTTGCTACCTTGCAAGCTGTGCAATGTAAGCATATTGTGGCATAAGGTTTGTTTAAAGTATACAAGTTATAGTAGATCTATAACTTGAAATAGTTAGTGTAGAAGTGTTTGCACTTTTAAAATGGTCCCAGACTTTGAGTCAGGGCTGCAACGTACTCTTATAACGGTAGCAGACTGCATTATCAATATTTCACTGATTAGTCATTGATTATTTTGCCACATTTCTGCATTATTTCAGTGTAATTCTGCAGTCCTATTTCACATTGATGCCTCTGCCTGCATTAACATTAAAATCCCTCACAATGAATTCAAAAATGTGAAATTGAAAATTTCTTGAAATCAATTCAACAAACATTGAGATGATCAAAGATTTTAAAGCAGTCTTTGATCATCTTTAATTTTAACAATCACAGATATTGCCAAAATGCTAAAGATCAAAGTATAGAACGTACGGATGAGAAGGATATAGAAAATAAGTATATATTACAATATTTATCATCATCATTTTCTATTGTAGTGCAGCCATATTGAATACACCACTTCATTGAATATGCAGGTAAATTGTTGACTATGGCTGTGTTCACACCAGCCCTGTTTAGTACACTTTAATCAAAGTCCAGTCCATTTGTCTAGAAAGTCCGGTTCATTTTGGAGGTGTGAATGTGCAATCAAACTGGGATGTGGACCAAAAAAACTAACACTGGTCGGTCTAAGAACCTCGTTCTAGGTTCAGTTGAAGTGAACTCTGGCACAGTTCAAATGAATATGTGGATGAGACCAGAGAAATCAGAAAGCAAAATATACCGCTGGGTGTTACTGGTAAATACAAACAAAATAAACACAAGAGTCCAACATAAAATGGCCTTTTACCAAAGACAAAAGAGAAATCTTACAAGTGCTAAAATCTACTGGTAATTCTACTCCATTTTTGTTTACATTTTGTGGCAAAGGAATTGCCTTTCAAAAGTTTTTATGTGGTTGTTTTCAATAGCTGTAAGTGCAGCGCCAACACGGGTGAGGAAGTGAGCGGGTTTTTCAAAATTTTTGTGTTATTTGACAGTGCAGTGTGAAAGCAAACTGCACTAGCTGGAAATACGGAGAATGTTTTTGGTCTCTAATCAAACCAAGTCTATCAGTCACCCAAAGGCTATGGTGACTGGGTAATTAATGTAGGACTTGGAACCAAAACAATAAAAGTTTGTAGTCTTGTGAATTTGTTTTGAATGACATTACAATTTTTTAATGAAAAATATTCTTTCCTTAGATAAAAAAAAATAAAAATCACTGAATGCATCAGTATAACCTCCATTTAGTCTCTTTCTCAGGGTGACGGAGAACTCTCCGGCTTGCCGACGCCTGACTCCACCCCAGAACTCCCTTTTAGGAACATGAAGGGTTTGCGACATCATCAGTATGAGAAGAACCAAAACTGCAACAACGCCAAGGATAACAACCCCAAGTCAGGTCCCAGCTGCTCCAAATCCAACCAGGGCTTCATGGCTGTGGTTGGGAATTCTTTGAGCCAGCAAGTGTTTCCCTTTTCTCACCACAACGGCGGCAGTTTGAGCAATGGGGCAGCACATGGGGCAGGCGCCTCGTCAACTTCACTGCACCTCCTCGAGGAGAGGAAAATTCCCAATGATGAGCGAGCTGCTGCCGCCGCCACAGCGGCTGCAGGAGGAGGAGCGGGTGGAGCTCCACATCACCACCACTCCCAGCAGTCCCTACCCCAGACGGTGGTGGACGTGTCTGCACTGGATGAGCTGCTCAAACACATCCATGAGGTCAGCGCATCAGGAACTGGTGGAATCAAGGTCCTCACTTCTTCCTCGTCGTCCTCACTGTTCCCCGGACCGTCCTCTTCAGGAGGAGGACCTCACAGTGGTCACCATCCCCACCATCATCATCAGAATCAACACAACCACACTCGAACACATCACTACAACCACAGCCATCACCACAGCAACCATCACAACAACAACAGCAGCAGCAGCAGCCACCATCACCAGCAGCAGATCCCGGAGACAGAACCAACTTCCTATTACAGCACCTCCACACTGCCGAGGGATGGCGTCCCTAAACGCTTGGATTCAGCTCCTCAAAACTCCACCTCATCCTCTGCCACGTCTTCGTCTTCATCCTCCTCTTCGAACAACCCCACCTCCTCCACCTCCATCCCTTCTTCGTCCTCTTCCTCTTCCTCCACTCCGCTCCAACAGCAGGTGATCCCGGAGCGGCCTGGAGGGAGCGCTGTCCCCGTGGTGCGTCACCAATCCCAGCGCCACTCCCTCATCAAGATGGGTGCGGCAGGTGGCGCTGTGCCCCGCCATCACAGCTTCAACCAACGGGGCACACACGCACACTTTCTGGCCAGAATGAATACAAACAACAACAGCAGTAGCAGCAACAACAGCCGACCCCCAGGTTCAGCCGCGGCGGCCAATACAAACACCAGCAACAACAATGAGAGCCAACGGGTGTCTGTCGCCAGTGCCTGTCTTACACGGCAACACAGTTACAGCGAAGGGCCGCATGCGCAGCGGGCGGCAATAGTCCGAAGAACGGTGTCCCTAAAGCCACAGATCCCACCAAAACCGCTTTTTCTGCCAAATACAGCAACGTCTGCAGTAACGGAGGCAGGAAAGTACAACTACTAAGACTGCAGGTGGACAAGATGCCACCCAAACATGGCTGCAATACTCCCAACAAAGAAAGTCACTGAAATGCCGCCTGGGGCCGTGCAAAAGGACAAAATGAGCACCAATGGCCCCAAAAGACAAGAGAGACCTCAGTCCTCATGATTCCTTATCACAACCTTTCAGTTGTACTTATCGTCATGCTGTTGACGGCGGGCCATCTGTTGTCTCTCTGAGGCACAACTGAGACAAACCTGCTTCTTTGCAGGGCAGGATTCCTTGTGGAGACTCGCTCTTCACAGCAAATGTGGATCAAAACCAGTTCAGACAGGAAACGTCTGAGAAACATTCCAGAAGCAGGGCGAAAGGTGTTAATGATTCAAAAGGAGTCCCCAAGGCTCGAGGTGGCCTGGAAAAATTCCTGATTAATGCAGTTTTCTTATGAGAGCTTTGATCTAATGTCCCCTGTCGCTGCACCTTGGAACGGGGCCCGGATTTCAATTGCAAATATTTAAAAAGCAGGGAATTGGACAAATGCAGACCTGAGATGAACTGAATCTGGGACTGTTGCACCGCTTTGAGTCCAAGGACGGCAAAGCTTCCTGCAAGTCAAAGAAAAGTCAGAAAAAAATACTCTGCTTAGCAGATCTGCTTTTTCTGACTCTTAATTAATACAATTTCAAGAAATGTTCACTGTCTGAATAAAGTAGAGTCCATTTGTTCAAAGCCAAGACTTGAAAATAGTTTTTACTGACAAAACCAGAGGAAGAGGGAAGTTACGGTCTATACGAGATCACATTAAAGTGTTATAATTCAGCAGTCAGGAGATCCAGATCAGAGTATTTACCCCCATATAAACCAGATAAATGCTGCTTTCATTGATATCAGAAAAAATAAATATTGAGGTCTAGTCGATGATTAAGTAAAGATTTCTGATAAACCATTTCGGCAAATTGCTAATTAATGCTTTCATTAAACTTGGCACTCATAATTTTCATCCTTCATGGGTTCAAATTACTTAATTGGCTTAAGTGAATAATTAGTCTTTCAAATTATGAAATTTCTGTCTTCTGCATCTTTATTCTTGAACAGTTTTACATCTGCAGCATTTGCAAGATATGTTTTCATTCAAAGGTTCGATGAAGTCAAGCAGTTTAAAGTGCTAGCTGCTATTTTCAGACTTTTAATATGGGAAATGAGGAATATTAGTTTATCAGAAATGTTTTCTCATCACCAGCTGATCACAGGAGGATCTTAGCAACGAGAGTTCACCCAAATAACGACTCACTTACCTCCACTGCATTGGTTTCCAAAGTGTTGAAGTCTGCTTGCCAGCATCTGCAATTTAGTTCTGAAATATGTTTGAGAATGGAAATATAATCAATTGTACACATGTTTGTTAATCTTGAGGCAAGTATACTCAAATCTAATATATGGAAAATATAAAGACCTGACTGTGATGCTGGAGGTTGTTCTTTAGTTTGTTTAAGATTCTTTATTTTGGGGGAAATAAAAGTCTGCACCATATGATGTTGCCTTCCTGGAGCTCAAAATGACCTGCATGACAACTTGTATACATTTAACTCAAAACTATTTGTTCACATGTAACATCAGTGTTTTCTCAAATAAATTGATATCAGATACCTTTTTAGTGTCATTCTTCTACCTTTGCCTTTCAAAAGCCTCTCCTGACAGCAGTTTCTTTAAGCGCCACTCTGTGGTCTCCTCCGGCTCTGGTCGTCTTTCTCTCAGCTCACAATTAGCCTTCTTTGTGGCTGCAGACAGTAATGTTTACTCCTTGGTTCATAAGTCGCATCTAACTAGAAGTTGCAGGGCAAAAATGTGACTTGTAGTCTGGGAAATACGGTAATTTAACCTGCAGGACTGAAACTTGGAGCAGAGAACAGGAAGGCTGACCAGAATAAAGGAAAGTTGCATTATCTTCAATCTCCAATATAAAGTGTCTCAAATCTAGATAAATTAAGACAAAAAAAATAATCTGTTAGGTTCAACAGTGTAATAGGGCAGTATAAAAGTTATCTAGTTGAGATTGTCAGACTTTTCAGAGCTACCTTGCATCCCAGCTTCTCACTCAGACAGACTCTTCAGTCTGCAGCTCATTTTAGTCTGTAGGAGTATTTCTCCACAGATGGTCCAAAAATATCCAACTGTGAAGGGAATCTGCTGTTTCCCATTTTAAAAAGCACTTTTTGTCTTGTGTTCATTTCTTTTGTTTATGCTTTTGGCTTAGAATGACTACATAAAGGTAAAAAAACCGGTTGACTTTGCTTTCATTGTAGGAGCATACAGGTGAATTGAAACTACATTCTTACCCATGTGATGTTTCCATGTTTTGAGTTTATGTTAAGAAAATTTGGGAAGAAGTCTGGCAGCAACATAACCCCAACACCCCGGCACAGATAAGTAAGTATGGATGGAACCACTGACTTTGTCATTCTTAAACTGTTTATGACTAACTTCATCTGGTATGCTTGGTTGCTTGGAGATGTTGTTTAAATTTTTTTTTGTAGTGCTCTGTCCTTATGATACTCTCTAAAATGGTAAACGACAGAGCCGGTTGGAGCAGGGATCGAACCGACAACCCGCCAATTGAGGGACAAATTCCTGCCACCATCGTCTTGTGAGTTCACCACTCTGAGCCAAAACACACACACACAATAACGCTACAACCACCATACTCCAGGGCTATGATGATCTTCCCCCTTTTTACATACATCAACTTTAGTTTCATCAGACCACAGGAGATGTCTCCAGACAACATGAAGACATTTTTTATTGTTACTGTTGAATTTGCTCTGGATTTGATTTGCACATACAACCCATTTATCTCGGGGACGTAAAACCCGACTTCTTCCTGCACAGTGTAATGGTCAATCACTGCATTTAGTAATTAAAATATTTTTTTGTAATTATAACTAACCTAAACCAGAAAACAGCTTGTCCAATTTATTGACAGAGGAAAGAGGTTGTCTTTCTAAGCAGTATGTTTGCATTTGTCAGCTGTATGTTACGTTGAAATCCATGCAACATTAAATGAGCTTATGATTTCTCAGATGTTAAAACAGAAAATAAGCTTGTGCTTTGAGATATGAAAATTAATAAACACCAGTTAAGCATCAATGACTTGACAGGGATTTTTTTTATTCCATCTTTAACACTGAACCAAGCAAGCATTCTGACACCGGTTTTCATTTTATCTGACTCACTCAGCTGGCTGGACAAGCTCCCCCAGAGCAGCTTAAGTAATAACACAGCAGCAATGATGCAGTACTGTTAATGAGGTATCCCTGTCTGCTACAGTTAGGCTGAACAGACTCTGCACCAAATGATGCAACAGAGTCCGCCAGCACAACACTGTCTAGTGTGAGGGAGCCGATTCCTGACTGTGAAGGAGTTAACTTTAAACAATTTCACGTCCTGAAAGTTGTAATTAGCAAGCCGTTTCTAAACTAGAATGAGTCACTGTTCGGATTCTACAAAAGAAAGCAAAGCAGTGGCTTTTACTTAAAGAGGGGATTTATGTCTCAGTGCGTGAGGGGGTTACATCAGCCTTCTTTATGTCTGACCTTTATGTCTGACCTGAACCCCTGCTCTGATGTAGTTATGAGATATCAGTGTTGTTCTGGTGCCTGGAAGGAGGGAGTCTGCAAGAAACAAAGTTTAAATTAACAAGTCCTGATCGAATGACAACAGACTCTGATCTCCTACTGTTAGTGGTTGATTGATGTATTTTTACTGCCTACAAGACGGGAAACAACATCACAGAGAGAAGATCATCATCAGAGGGCTCGTTTGACTACAAATAGGTATATACAGGTCGGCCTTTTTTTGTGCACATTAAAGAATTGTTGTAGAACATTTCATTACAACCAATGCAGTCAGTGTATTTCTTGCATTTTCTTTTCTAATAAGAAAAAGTATTTACTTGCATTTTTTTTTACTTTCTGTGATGACACTCAACTCAATGAAAGTCAAGCAGCTAATAAAAAGACTAGATAATTAAAAAATAATTATCAGATTTATATAATTAAGAATGACCCTTTCAAACACCAACATGCTAGATGGGAACAACTAGAAATGTTTCTCTCATTGATATACAATGATTTTGGAATATGTATTTGTCCCAATAACTAGAGTTGGTAGCCTTATCTTTTTACAGATATTTCTGACTCAGCATAAACAGCTATAATCTTTAATAAACTCCCATTCTGCTCCTGCTAACCACATTTGCATGTGCTAGCTAAGCTAATGCTGACATGTCTTGCTCATCGTTTTGACTTTATGTTGACAAAACTTCCAGAAAAAAATAATTTGCTTCATAAAGTCAAACATTTGCTTTAATCATCATAATATTTAATAGCTTGTGTTTCGTTTGCTGTCTGTTACTGAAAGCAGAATGTGAAAAATAGCTCACATATTCACAGTAAGGTGTAGCAGCCAGTACGGTCTCTTTCAATCTAAATGTCACTACAGAGGATAAAAACACGAGATTGTTAAAGAAAACCCAGATTTATTTGGTCAACAAATGTCAAGTGAGATATTTCACTCAAAATCTCAGGATGATTTAATTTAAAAGTGGTGAAAAGTACAACAGTAGTTTGCATACATGCCAACAAAAAATAATGGTGAGAAAATAGAACCTTTCATCTGAAATAAAGAAACACAATCAGACTTCCAAAGATTTAGACATGACTCTCTCACATTCAACAGAAGAATGATTTTGTTTTATATGGTGATGCACTTTTATCCCTGAATATAAATTTGTTTATTTGGAGGTTCTTGGTTCCCGTCCTCTGAACGTGCAACGATTCGCCGAGGGAGGTGGAGGAAAGTCAGAGCTTTTCCACAACTGAAGATGCACTCACAGCATCACCAAGTGGACCACAAGAGAACGACACTTTAACTTTATTATTTCTGAGAGTCAATTCTAAATGTGAATGCTGCATTTTGTGATGCCAGCTCATTCCTGCGACATGCCAGTGGATCAGCCATAAAGATAACTAATTCACTGTTATATGCAATAAACCATTTACAAGTTTCGTACACAGACCAGAACAGAATTGGGTGCTACATTCGCTTCAGCTCACCTCAGTCTTTATGTTGTAGTTAAAACCTACTTTAAATCATATTTATAAGCAGTCATGATGGAGCGAGCTGTTCAGCTGGAGTCATCTCTCTGCTTATTGTCGCTTATTCTTGGTAGTTGTGGAAAATTATGTTTGTTTTACAGGTCACAACAAGATATACAGTTGGTACTTGAAAATGTCCTGGTTTTGTGTATTTTGCTTTGTCTTATTTAAAGCTACATAATATGAAAATATATGATGTGATAATATTGTTGAACGTCATTAGTAACTTCAGTAAATAAGAACTCCATCAAGCTACGGAAAAATATCTAAAATTCCTTATTTCCATCGAAACAGTTTATTGAACTGCTGCTGTGTTATTAGAATTACTTAGCTGTACTTTCTTTGACTTTACTCCCTTTAACCTTTGACTTTTAAACCTGTTTTATGCTGCTTCAGATAAAATAGTGTCACCAAATATATTGAAGGCATAGAGAGCCTGAATGCATAGTAGTTACGTTACAGTAGGCTACATCTTTTTAAATAATCTGTGCTGGTTTGTGTCACTATAATTTTAAGAATATTATGAAATGTTTCCAGAGGTCATCAAAGGTCAACCAGCAACCTCCCGTCCCCAGATTTGGTGTCAATTATTTGTGCTACTAACATTTTACCTGCAAAAACAGCACTTTTGTTTTTTATCTTAAAACTATAATGGCACAAACATTTTTGCTCCACAAACCAGAAGTCATACAATTGATTGCGAGTGCGGATTTTCCGTGAATAATTTGGAGTTCTGTTCCACCAAAAAAATCATGCACAGCTTCACAGTTCAATCATGATTTATGAGAAATGAGAACATATTGAAAAACTGATTATGGCATTTTTGTTTCATGGAGAGCAAACATGTTTCAGAGATTTTAATCTCAAAAGTTTAATTAAACCTCACCTATATTTGGTAAAAAAAAAAAAAAAAATTAATAAAAAATTCAGAATCTTCTCATAATCTAGATAATATTCATAATTCTAGACGATTTTATGAAAACCATTGCTCAGTCACACCAAAGAGCGATGCTGCCATCTGCTGGTTTAAGACATTTGTTTTTGAGTGGTAAAGATTCAGAGTGTATTAATATAATGTAATATATTAAAGTCGTATTATAATTGCTTTAACAGCTGAAAGGAATTTTCCTAAATAGAGTTGAACAGAAAATAACCATGTTTTTTCTACATTTGGCTTTTATGTCAAATATAATGAGTTACAGTGGCCAACGGTCCTCACACTACTGTTTAACTGCCTCTTTTAATGAATAATATACCTATGATAAATAATTTCAAAACTTTTTCTACTTTTGGTGTTGCACGGGTAAAACTTTGTTGAAAAGAACGAACTTGAAAGCTTAAAAGTAGATCAAGCTAAGCTGACCTATGCATTTCCTGACATTTCCTCATCCGTATCCTTTAGCTGAAGCAACAGGTTACAAAAAAATCAATAAGATCTCATTGTTCAAAGTCATCAGTGAGGAGCTGAGAACAAAAGTATTAGATATATACACTGTCTGGCCAAAAAAAAAAAGATCAAGTACTTCATTGGAACGTCTTCGGCTGTGATTACGACACATTCACTGTCGTTTCAATAAGCTTCTGTAATGTCACAAGATTTATTTTCATCCAGTGCTGCATTCGTTTGTTCACCAAGATCTTGTATTGATGATGTAAAAGTCGGAACGCCTTCTCCAGAACATCACAAAGGTTCTTAACGGTTTAAAGTCCAGACTCTTGTCGGTTTCCGGTATAGTCTTTCAAAGAAAATAAAATCCAATCTGCTTGTCTCCTGGTAAAATTGTCCAAGGGAAAAGTTATACCAAAGGTGAAAAAAAAGTTTTGAAATTATTTATTTTGTTCACAAAAATACAGCATTTAAACATGTACACTTTTGAAATCCATCATCCGTGTAAACCTTTTATGCAATTAAAGAAGTCAAATTAAAATGTCCCTTTTTTTTAAATTCCCTGTGATTCACATATCCATAAGGTTTCTTTATTCCACTCTCACTGTGATTAGTGTAATCTTGCTGACATGCAGCTCCACTCATAAACTCACACAAATAACTTTATCCTCACAAAGATTAATTCACAAACTGAAGTATGACACCAACTTATTGTAACTCATTATCTTGTAAAAACTGAGCCATCCAGTGTTATAGTGCACTTCTATGTTTTTTTGCAAAAGAAAAAACAGAAAAGCAAAAAGTCTGTCTGACAAAAAAGAAGTTCATTTTCAGTTTGGTTTTATTAGTGCAAAAACAAACACCTACGTCCAGAAACCTGGTCGATATTTCTTTGTAGATTTCCAAAGACCGATTTAAGGCAGAAATGCTTATAAAAAAATAAGACACATTTCAAACTCAACTGAAAATTAAAAGAAATTAGATTTTGAATGCAACATAATGCAGTTGGATTTCAGCAGGTCAGAACTTTACAAAAACATGATTGAGGCTGGGCTGGACGATAGGCAGGGTACATCCTGGACATGTCGCCAGCCCATCACACACACAAACGCGCACACACACCAAAGGACAATTTGCAGAGATCAGTCAATCGAACAGTCTTTTGCATGTGGAAGGCATACCCAGGCTGGGATTCGAACATTCTTCCTGCAAGGCAGCAATGCTACAAACTTCACCATTGTGCAGCACACCACTAAAAACAATGGAAGCTAACAGGTACATAATCCATTCTAATGTTCAAGAACAGTCTTGATTAAAAAAAAGATAGTGAGAGAAATACTGAAGTATTTTTGTGAGCGCTGCCACGCTCAGCCTGAGCTCTGCTGGGACTTCTCCTTCATGTGTCTGCGGATGTGCCTCTTGAAGTTGGAGTTGTCGCTGAAGCTGCGGCCGCACACGTGGCAGCTGTACGGCTTCTCGCCCGTATGGACCCGCAGGTGTTTCTGGTAGCCGTCTGACCGCGTCAGTCTCTTCCCGCAAATATTGCACGTGAACGATTTGTCGACTTTGCAGTCAATTTTTCGGTGAATCCGCGTGTGTTTGGCCCACTGATTGCGCTGGTAAAACGCTTGGCCACAGATGGTGCAGATATAGGAGTCCACTACTTTAGGGAGAGTCATGTCAACACAGTGATGCTGAGTGTTTCCTAAAGCTACAGGTTGATCATCGTTGAGCTCAGAGCAGGTCTGTTGGACTGAGGTTCCGGGCTGCGGATCAATGTCTGGGTCGTCCAGGTCCTGGCAGAACTTTGAGCCCAGAGACCCGGTGGAGTCGTTGTCCTGTTGCATTCTTGCTGAGTTGTTCTGGAACAACAGAAAACCCACATTGTTCTCGCCCGTTGGATCTGACCACACATCCTCCTCTGGTTCCTCCTCTTTGATGCGACTCGGAGGTTTCTCTTCGTTGAGCTCTACGCTGGAGCTCCAGTCCTGCTGCTCAGAGACGGCTGCAAAGCACATGTATTTTGATTTTTAAACCATAAAATGCTCAGCTTCATCATCTGACAAAAGTAACACAACAAAGAGAACTTTGTTTCAATCTTTTATTTCTGCTAATTTAGATAACTATGGAAAATGAGACAAATGACAATAAAAAACAGAAATGTTGCATCCATGCTTATAAAAGTAATAGGGGAATACTCCTGACTTGGTATGTGGACCAAACTCCAAGACTCACACCTTCTACAGGTAGGGGAAGTCACAAAAAGTCATTGGCAAAGAAGTCACCGGTGTCATTAAAGGAAAGTTGAGTGGAAGGAAAAATTGCTTCTGTAAAGCAAGGAAGAATGTAAAGTAAAGCCCATTCCAGTGTAGTCTGCAGCTGAAGTCACAGATAATTCATTTTGTGCTTCATGTATTGCACTTTTGTCGCTTCCCACTTTTATTCTATGGTTGTATTAGATCAAGGAGTCTCTTTTATTATGTTGTTAAGCAAATGTGCAGCTCCAACATGATTTTCAAAAGAACTGAGGATTATTCAGTTCAACGACTGAATTCAGACTTCTTGTCTTAAACATAAATGTACAAAAAGCCACAGAAAGATCAGAAGAAAATGAAGTGAACTAAAATATCAAATAGAGCAAAACAACTTGCTTATATGTGCTCAATTGAAAGTTGATAACTGTTGTTGCCAAATGAAACTGATTCTAATTCCGAACATTTTTGTTTTACATAAAGCCAGAGATGGAGCTGCAGTTATTTCCAGATAGAAAGTCCGTCTCCATACCTGAGCTGTCGGCCTGCAGGGAGATCCGCGGCTTCCTGGAGAGCTCCAGCAGCCGGCGCTGGCGGACAATCTCCAGCTTGGAGCGGGAGATCTCCTCCTCATATTCCACTATGGTTCTCCCAAACACGTCGAAAATTTCCTCTGCGGCCGCGGTAAGCCGCTGGTTGATCATAAGCCGCAACAACTCGATTTTCGACATTTCAGCGATAACTTGAGAGGATTCTTAACCAGGAGAAATCTGATCAAATACCGGATTAAAAAAACTGTGGCGATCCCGTGACTTGTGTACCAGCTACGGCTCCAGGTTAACTTCTGTGAGGTGTCCGAAGAAATCCTATGAAAGCCCTCCAGCGCCCCCACTCGGCGAGGAAGGCTCAATACAAGTTTTAGATAAGATTCAAGTATTACAACTTAACATTGACGTAAATGTTTTATCATGACGTATATTTTCAACAATAATAAAAAAAAAACTTTCTAAATATACTGTTGACATTTAGTTTGTCTTACTTTTTTCATTTAAAATTGCTAGGCTATTTTTAAACATTTTTCCATTTGGTTTAAAAATGTTCACATATTTTACTACCTCTATATTACTATTAAGGAATATTCTATAGTGATTTACACTTGATAATTATCAATATTGTAATATTTCTGGTCAAATGTTATTTGTCCCACATGTTACTATGCTATGTTAAAATTGAGACTTCTTCACACCTAATTTTGCTAAATTTCCTGTTTTATTTTATTTGGCAAATATTTTTTCCCCATTTTAATTTCCTTGTAAAGAAATACAAGTTTTCTTTTGAAAATAAGACCTACATAAAATTTGAGAAAAAGTCAGTTTTAATTTTCTATTTTACCGTCTATAATTAACAATCCAATCCAATCTGTCAATTAGTCTGGAAACTGTATCAGCAGTAGGTAGGTTTCTATCTACTACTTTTCAAGTGTAGATGGAAACAAAGCATTGCTTCGCTTTGCTCTATTTTCAGGTCATAATGTTCTACTTATATCAAAAAATGTTGCTTTTATTTGAATTCTCAAAATTCTGCCTTTTTTTCATTAGATCTTTTTTTTTTTACTTATAACAAAGAATAACTAATACAGCTGCATTAAGTGTTCTCAAAGATGTAGACTGTATTAAGATATAACACTGGCCACATTAATCCAAAACAATCTGAATAAAACGGACTCTGACAAGTAGCCTTTATTTAATGAAGCTTTGGTTTTTCTTCCTACAAACATGAATTTGTTGTAATCTTCCACACAACAACAGTCACAACTTTTATCCAGACAAATTGTGTTAACTTTAGCCAAGGGTATAAGAAATTAGAATCAGTATAAAAATAAGAAGTCATCATCTTAAAGAGACAACTTTTGCGAAAAGAACTGCAAATGTCTTTTCCAACAAAATATTTCCAATGTCAGATCTGCGTAATATTTCTGGTAAGTGGATTGTAAAGACGGAATAGATTAGAAAACGTGCAACAAAAATTGACAGTTCAGCCAATTTACCACGACCTTTCATTTTAAATGATCCCATATTTTTATAAAGCATATCTTTCACATAACACATATTCCAACCTTAAGTAAAAACTGAGGTAGAGAAGTAAAAAAAGATTACATTTGTATGATGGTTTCTTAAAAGCCTTTCACATCACTGTAGATACTCCACTATTTTGAGTGTTTAAACAACTGAGACCATGATGAATCAGATCCAAACATTTTACAGATTTTTACATCCAAAATAACAATAAAACAAAGATGTAATAAACTGCTAATAATCGGAAGACTGGGGATAAGGATGTGGGAGAGTCTCATGCCATCCCCACAAGATGCCACCCTGGGCGGTTGCCCATGTTTCCCGTATCAGAAACCGCCACTATGTGCCATCAATTTTGGGAACATCTGAAGAGGGACATGGACAGAAAAGTCCTCTCAATCTGATAGAGTTGGACAATTTTGGCAGAAAGTCTTTCCGAAAACAACATTAACATTAAGATATGGGCATGAAGTTAAGACTACTACCAAAGAAAACTAAATGCTAGAATTAAATGAAAATGTACAAAGTAGTAATCTAAAGGTGTGCAGCTGCATGCACCTATTGTGATCATTTACTTAGAACAGTTTTTTTTTTCAGTAGAATTTTGCAGGATGTTTTAATGTGACATTAAATTCTATTATGTCCAAGTTTTTAACAATTTTTCAAAAAGTTTAGCGTTTTTATTGTTTAGGATAAAGCTAGAGAAAAGTGACTGAAGTTTCTTTTCTTCAATATTTTTGATTTTTAATCAACAGTTTTTCAAATGTGCTTTTCCTTGTAAATCTAATAAACCAAACAAAAAATATCTAATTACAAAGAGCAGGGCTCAGTTACTGCTTCCACAGGTGTTCAAAAAGTTATGGATTCAAATATTTATGCATATTAATCCTATGGTTTGAAGACAAAAAATCCTAAAATTAAAATAAAATGACTGACATATTTGAAACAGAGAGCATAAAAGTTTCTAGTCATCAATAAACCCTGATGAAATGTTACTTTAATAAAAGTGTCCTTTACTTTGCTCTGTTTCACAGGGGAAGCCCTTCTGCAGCTGCTCAAGTGTCCCAGCTGTCAGGTGGTAGTGATGGCAGCACAGATCAGGCCTTTCTTCTGACATGGGTGTTTATAGAAGCTGGACAGCTGACTGAAGCTGCGGGCGCACCTTGAGCACCTGTACGGCCTCTCTCCTGTGTGTGTCCGCAGGTGGACCGTCAGGTTGCCCTTCTCCGTGAAGCTGTGGCCGCAGTACATGCAGGCGAACGGCTTCTCACCCATGTGGCTGCGCACGTGGCGCACCAGCGACGCCCGCCGGCCGAAGCTCTTGCCGCAGATGCTGCAGCTGTGTGGCCGTTCACCCGAGTGGATCTTCATGTGGATGCGGAGGTTCCCCCGCAGCGTGAAGCTCTGCCCACAGACGCTGCAGCAGAACGACGTTTCTCTGTGAGCTTTCAGGTGAAGCTTGAGTCTTTCCGTTTGTTTCATCTGTTTTCCACAAACTCCACAGTTTTCCTGATGCACTGCAGCGTGGGTGATCAGGTAGCCCATCTTCTGGAAGGTGATGCCACAAATCTGGCAGCCAAACTGTGGCGGATCAGTGGAGGCCTGAGGTTCTGAACTGGAACTCTGATCTTTGTTTTCTGCCATTTCCTCTGACTTCCACAAAGTGGCATCGTCTCTCCAGCCGTCCTCGCTGTTCTCTGTGTCTGAGTCCTCAAAGATAACTCGGTCATCACTCGCTGCTTCTGGATCCAGCTGGTGTGTTAAACTTGGGGGATGGAATGTTGTCGACTCTCCACAGTCCTCATCCACACCTTCTGACTTAATCGGAGCAGCTGAGGTGTCGATTACTTTCTCAATGAGATCGTCAGTATGAAACAGGGGGGCATCAAGGCTCTGGTGTTCAGGACATTTCTTCATCCAGGATGAGTCCTGCAGAGGCTCTAAAACATGAAACAACCACAGAAAGCTCACTTTCTACCAGATCAGACTTAAGATCAATGAAAAAGTTTATTTAGCAGTAATCTTGATGTCAGACACTTTACAAGACATTTAGCATTATATTTATAAGAAAATATTTTAACTGTTAACATGCTAATTTGGCTCCATCAAGTTTCAGAAAAATTTTCATTTTTATATATTAAAATGTTTCACACAGGATTTTCTTTCAAAATATTCTCTATTTGAAAAAAAATACAAAAGTATTTGCTTCAACACTCTAATCAGTACAGTGCTTTGTAAAAATATTTATACCGCTTGAACTTTTTCACATTTTGTCACCCAAATTTGATCTTTTCTTTTAATATGTTTGGTGTTCATGCATCTGCAACAGCTTGGGCCGCTGAATCAAATCTGTCTGTTCTTGAATTGTTGTGTGGGTGCCACATAAAATTATGTAAAATGATTACATGTTTACACCTTGGACAAACCTGGGTTAGGCTCGAACATAATCACAGAAATATTGAAAACAACTTAGCATTTTTCTTCTACATCACAAATATGCCCTACTTTCTGCTGGTCTATCATATAAAAATAACTTTTACTAGATGTGTTTTTAAGTGTTTTGAACGGAAAGAATTCAAGTGTTTTATAAATTGGAAATGATAATGTCAGTTTAATTGTTATATAAATACCGCTGTCAAAAAATAATATAAAGGAACAATGTTTTCAAAAATTAAACCAACATACGCATTTAAGAGTAAAAGATTAATGTCATTTTTAGCATTTTTGATTTTAAAAAGCAGTAACTATTTTTTCAGTTCACACAAACCAACCTGTTGCCCGGCTCCACTCGCGCTCCCCGGACCTCAGGCTGTCCAGCTCCCGCTGCTGGCAGTTTATCTGCTCCTGGTACCGAGCCACTGTCTTCCCGAACACGCTCAGAATGTCCTCCACTGCTGCCGTCAGCCGCTCGTTCAGGAACATCCTGAATGTTTCCACCTCTGACTGGGGAATGACCACAGGCTCCACGGGACTCTCCACCGCTCCGACTGCAGCGAAAGGCGGCGGAGAGAACAGCGACGGGAACATTTGTCGCTCAGCGGACATGGCTACTCCTTCCTAAGCGCCTGTATGTTCAAAAAGGTAAAATAAAAACATATATATTGGCATTAAAAGAGGTGGTAATAGATAAAAACAAAAAACGACAGAGATAGACGAGAGCTGTGTGTTTGAAAAGGTTACTGATAAGAGATTTTCTGGTAGATTTGAGGCTGTAAAATAAAAGTAAACAAAGCAGAAGCCGGGTCCGTACAAGAAACGCGTCCGGAGAAATCTTAGGGTGAAATTTAGCAATGGTTCCGCTGTTCTAGTGAGGCCGTTTCCCGACAGTGCCCCTTGTGTTGGGAGTGCAAAAGTGCGTGTGTAGGGACCATGGGCGTAAGACGTGCGTAGAAACTAGTCAAACTGTTTCAGCTACATTTTATCAAGTAACTTTGGGAGAAAATCAGTTTTATCACAGTGTATTTTTCATGATTACTTGAGCTATATAGAGCAAAAATATTGCTGTCTTACTTGAGGAAAATTTCTGATACCACTTCAAGTACCACTAAATGAAGAACAAGTTTGTTTTAACCAGAAGAACATAATGTAGCCTACGTTCTGCTAAATGTAACAGCTTTGTCTCTATTACTCAAAAAAGCAGCAGAGAAGCTATATGGTGTCTTCTAATAATGCACAGACTTTTTTCAGTTGTGTTAAGCTGAAACGATGAAAACAATTGTGCTCTGTTTAGGGAGAAACTCAAGCAATATAGTGTAAAAACAGTTCATATCTATGAATATATTTCAGCCAAGCAGAGACAAAATCAACTCTTTTATAAGAGCATGTTTAACCAGATTCAGTGCCAAAAAACCTGCAATATTGACAGAACAGGCATATGTTTCATAGATAGGAGAAATCATATTTTACTGTTCACACACGTTTTTTCTTACTGTTGTTGCGTTCTGTTTGGCAGCACACCACAAGAGGACACCATTAGTCCAAAAATGAGTGTTACACATGAAACATGTTCTATTCCATATTTCTGTGCCTGTACAATGGAAATAGTCATCCTCTGTACAGAACAAGCACTTCGCAAAGATCTTCCTGTACTCTGTAGGGGCTGGTGTAACCGAAATTGCAATAAAAAGGTTAATAGATTATTAACGTCTTTCTTCTTAAGGCTTCTGATAAAATGCTTAATAAAAGGTTGTTTCCTAGAGTTGTAGAATGTGTGGAAGATCCAGTTTCCTCACTTCTGGATCAAATGAATGGTTTGTGAGCAGGCCTCTGCAGAGTGAGGAAATACACTGAAGAGTAATTCAGCCATTTGATTCTGTTGCATTGGAGAAAGAAAACATGTTAAACCTGCAGGGTTAGAGAATTAGACTTCGGCACCTTGCGCTCTTTTTGAATGGGTGAAAGAGTATTGTGGAACAGTAAATATTAAGCCAGAATAACCTGCTGATACAATAATAATATAAGTAATACTTTAGAAAAAAAAAAAACATAACTAAAAACAGTTCAGGTGAAAAACTAAATAACTTATTTTTTTAACTACATTTCTTAACAATAGTTTTTCTCAGTCTGCTTTGTAAGATTAATTTACCCAAAATACAATTACTAAGAAAATTATCCACACAGTTAAAATATTTGCCCATTATAACATCTCAAAGTAGCCCCATTTTTGAAAATCCGAACATGAATACCTGACTGTTAGCTATGGGATTTTAAGTTTTCCCGAGCCATGTTGAATCCATCACATAATTTAGACATGCAAATACAGACATTTTTTACAGTTGTCTGGTCCCATTTTTGACAAAAGTTAAACCATTGTTTAAAACAAAATAATTTGCTTTGTTTTTCGCAGGATGCACAAATGCTTTGTAATAAAAAGGTAAGAATAGAAATAGAAGACTGTAAAAAGCACAATTCTATAGACGAGTCAGTGAAGAGACGAAATGAACAATGTTTTAAAACAAAATAAGAGTTCACAGGAAGCTGTTGGTTAATAAAATGCAGAGTTTCACTTCTCTCTTCAAACTTCTGGAACACGGAAACAGACATGCATCACTAATGAACCATGGCAGCAGGCAGGTTTCAGGGCTAAAGATAAAAGTTTCACACTTTGTGGCCCTTACAGTACACACAGCACATTGGAAACATGAACAAATTAATAACCAAGACTTATGTTCAATCTCAACCTGTGCAATATACTTCAGAATGTAAGGTTAAATTCTTTAAAGATAGTGTATTTTAATTTGGCTCTGAAGAAGAGATTCATTTTCTTAGTGTGCACATTTATTATTAAGTAAGCAATCAAGTATATAAGTAAGTTAAATGTATCTATATAGCAATTTTTACAAATCACAAAGTGCTTTATGGGAAGCTTTAAAATATTGGTTAGGCACAAAATGCATACAAAACAAAATACATTAAACTTCATTTAATATGAAGTTTAATGCATAGAAATAAGTAACAACAAAGTTGCTCTTATATAGTTTTTGCTGTTATGACTAAGTGAAAATGGTTTATTATCTTGGTAATTAGAATTATTTTACAGCTTATCTTCCACCAATCATGTGATACAAATTTATTGAGCCATCTTGCATTTTCTAACACCTTTGTCCCTAGTGAGGTCGGGAGGGTTACTGGTGCCTATCTCCAGCGAACATTTCTGGCAAGAGGCAGGCTACACCCTGGACCGGTTGCCAGTTTGTCGTAGGGCAACACAGAGACAAACAACTACGCACAGACACACACTCACACCTAGGGAGAATTTAGAGAGACCAATTAACCTTCCTCCTACAGTTTCTGGACTGTAGGAGGAAGCCGGAGTACCCAGAGAGAACCCACGCATGCACAGGGAGAACATGCAAACTCCATGTAGAAAGACCCTGGGCCAGGACCTTCTTCCTGCAAGGCAACAGTGCTACCTACTGCGCCACTGTGCAGCCCTGACTGTAGACGGAGGAAGAAAATATCAGATTATTATTATAATTGTATGTTTACATTATGTTTACACTAATCTCTTAATTTCACAAAAAAATGTCTTATTACTTGAAGTAATATTAACATTCTGGAGAGGCCAAGCCAGAGTCAGCACATGAAGAATTGTGAACTTGGAGAAGGAACTAAATATGAAAGTGATGGCATTAAGGCCTTCTAACCTCCGTATTTGGAGCGTGAAAGATGGATCACCAAAATACCAGTCAAAACATGCAAAACAAAAAAGGTCATGCATTATAATAATAGTTTGTTGTCATGGGGATAAATATTTTACTTAATAATATTGAATGTATGAATAATTTTTAAGTCCGAAACATCCTCAGAATAATCTAGATCCCTATCGGAGGTAATTGCAGCGTTTCTATAGTGGGTCACTTTGCATCAGCAGCTCCATGCTCCAGCGCTCTGGGAGAGTTTATAGTCCTGACAGTTGAACACTGGATGACTGACAGCTGTCCTTCATCACAACAGAAGACACAGAAATCCTCCTCATCAAAATCATGACTTTGATCTGCGTCCTCATCTGGACTCTCCTCTGCTTCACTCAGGGTGAGGAAAATCATTTTCTGTCATGTGAAAATCATTTGGAGTGTAGCTGAGTTTCACCATCTCATGTCCAGAGTTTCTTCTCTCTCCTCAGGATCTGATGGACAAAATGTTGTTGTGACTCAACCAGCAGCCAAATCAGTGCAGCTTGGTCAGACTG
>CAEFZY010070932.1:0-26509 GCA_903066815.1 Brachyrhaphis roseni
AGAACGCATGGTAGACTCCTTGAAGAAGGGATCTGCTGTGTCTTCTCCTTTTGCAAAAGATCTGAGTGAAAACTAATAATTGTTTCTGTGGTTCTTCTTGTGTAGGTTTAAAAATACCCAACAGACTGAAAGATCGATTAAGAAGAAGATGTCACATGTTGGTGTTTCATCCTGCAGCTGCATGGGTGAATTTACCGACACAATGCGCAGATCGGCCAACATGGCTCAACCACAGTGCACCGTGCAGGAAGAATGCACACTTCTGTGTATCTCATACACTCTTATATTGATCTTACCTCAGGGTTTCTGGTGAAAGCACCGAATCACACAATCTGAACCCAAACAGACACACACCAGCGTACACACAGGTGGCAGGGCAGGTACAGCGCGCTGCTCGGTACTGCCATCCAGATCTTTTATTTAGCCGCTGCAGCAGGCAGCTCCTCTTCATGAATTATGTAGTCCTGGGCCCCGGTAACAAGCTCCAGGCTGAATCTACACCTTGTGTGTGGCTTAAAATATAGATAAAAGCTGAACAGTGAGCTACAAACATGGTCTCTTTTCCAAGACAGAAGGTGGCTGGTGAGCAGAAAGTCCACAGCAATTAGGAGAAGCTTTGGTGCTGGTGAGGATCCTTAGAGGAAAGTCCAGCTGTTGATCGTACGGAGTCAGAAACAGAACAAAGCGGAACGCAGCAGAACAGAGAAGGAGGTGCAGCACAGCTCACTGAACTAAGCTGAACTTCTTAAAACACAAGAGAGCCGAGGAGAGCGCAGCGATCGTCTCATAGGGCGATAAAAACAACAACAGCAGCAGAGGAGGGAGACTCATGTTCCTTCTGAGTTCAACAGAAGGCACAGAAATTTGTCCATTCAAATTTCTGTGTATTTCTGCGCTCTTTGAGCCTGATGGATAATGGGAGCTTTTTGTGTTGGTGAGATGCACTTGATGTTTGCTCCCACTGCTCATTTCATAACAAAGCTTATGCAACATCTGAGAGGAGAAGAGCATTTGTGCTGGCTGATATTTTTAGGCTGTGATTCAAAAAATACGTTTGGTTCATTTAAGCAGAGCGGGCCTGTCATTATGAGGCAGTCTGTGAAATATGAGAGAAAGTAAATCCTATTTAAGTCCTAAAACTTCAAATGGGACACAATTTACCTGCTTTTAAAAGGATTTCATTTTGAATTGAATAGTTGTGGGTTGGTTGCTTCTTCTCTATTAAAAGAATACAGTAGCATGAGTTAGGTTTGTAAAGTTAATGAACCACAAGACTTCTGAACAAAAGTGCTTTGAAGAGAAAAAAGTAGAGAAAATTGGTGGATTTTGATATGAGAAAGACCCTGAAGAAGTTTTCTTTGGTTAATTTGTCTGACCTTAAATAATTAACTTAATATAAATGAAAGAAGGTAGGAAACTGTAGAAAGAAAGAAAGAAAGAAAGGAAGGAAGGAAGGAAGGAAGGAAGGAAGGAAGGAAGGAAGGAAGGAACTAAACTGAATAAAACTAATAAAACTGAAAAAAATCTAACAAATACATATATGCAAACTAAATTTGAAGTCTGGGTGCAATATAACTGCTGATCTAAGTAACTGAAAGTATAGTTGTAATAATAATAAATGATAATAAACAACTGTAATTACTAAAGGTCAGTTCAAAGCTTGAGAGAAGGAATTATCATCCAAATCATCAATAGTTTTTTTTTTTCTGCTCACAGGTCATGATTGTAAAAAAATTATGTTTCATCAAAGATTTGTTATAAGTTGAATGATGAGAGCTGAGGATAAAACTGTAACTTAAGAGCACCGGGCATAAAAAGGACTGAGACTTCAGCTGGATGCTAGGAAGAGTTTGGATTCCTCTCTATAATTCTTTCATGTACTGTTTGCAATATATCCTGATTCTGTGAACAGGAAAATATGTGAATGTCACTGCGAATTCAATGGTGAGTATGATATCACACGAGAGTGAGTTACGCATTCATAGCTCCATTAATGAATCATAGCCTCTTTAGACTTTATGCTCCAGACTTGGCCTCTTTGAATATGTTATAAGCTCATATTCTTTTTTTAATGGGACAGCAAATCACGGCAGAAAACAAACACATAAACTCAAAGAAAGGAGCGGAGGTTAAAGGGGGATTGGTGTTTGCAGAACAGTTCTGCAGGCTGGTTCATCAGATGGAAACACATAAGAGGGAAGTTGTGGTTGTATGGTGAAAGTACTGAAGGGGGAGAAATTGTATAAAATGCTCAGCTTCTCTCTCTAAGTTACATTATTTATACTTTATACCCTGAAGGCTCTTTAAGCAAGTCAAAGGGTCTGTTTGCATCACTCTCCTGGTCTGCACCTTGGGAAACATTACAGCACAGAGGGACTAAAGTGTGCACCACAGACCAAACTAAAGGTCAGAGTTATAACAAAATCATGAGCACCTTTTCTCTTCTGAGGACACTGTAATGGCTCCCTACTCTATTTACTGCAAAGCTGTTTATTTTTTCCTAGTAAGATGATATTTTCTATTAAATAGTTTGCATCTTTTTTGTCCACATTTGTTTGTTTTTAAGTTTATTGCTAAAATTATTTTTGTTGTACTATTATGTAAAAGAAATGTCTGATTTCCATTGGTTCATTTTTAGTAAATTCTTACTTAGTATTTCAGTCACCCTTGTGAGTTTTATTGCTCATTAACAGAGGGCTACCAACATTTTTGTCCATATTTGTATGTTCAGTTTTCTACTATTTTATAAGAATTGTCCCTCAGATGACAGGAAGTGGGTTAGAATGGTTAGGAACAATCCAGGAACCTGTAATGAAGTGGTGGAGGTGCAACATGCTAAAACATTTAGCCAGATTAGTGGGAAAGTATGTTTATATTTGATCCTGTGCAGATTCAAGAACATCCAAAGGGATCTATGCTTCCTTTCTCACTAGTTTAGGATAGGTCTATGGGCTATAAAAATATGTCCATTGCATTTTTTTCACAAAACAATTAGCAAATTATCATATTCTACCAGCTCAGTTCTGCCTATTTTGAGCTCTTTTCAGAATGAGCTGTTCAATGGCCTCTCTCACTTTAACGCAAATAAGCTGTTGCTGACCACGCCCCATTCCTCAATGTTTCAACTCACACTTTATACATGTAAAAATGGCTAGAAAAAGATGCACAGTTGCACAACCTTACATCTTTGACCCTGAGTCAGACACAGAAGCAGAAAAGTGAACTTTGCGGATGGCAAGTCAATAGTAAAACTTGTCTTTTCCAGCAGCCATTGTGGAATGCAGTAGCAGTAAAACCAGCTATCAAATAATAAAGTGGGCAGATGTTCTTTTGGGTCGCTACCAGGTGATGGGCAGCGAGATGGCTCATTTTGTAGACACCAAAACCAGAAAACAGCCTGATGATTTTTGTCTTCGGAAATGCAAGTATAAAGATGCATAAAAAGTCAATTTTGCAGCACAGGTCCCCTTGCTGTATTCCCATTCCACTCCGAGCAAGGAGCAATTCAAATGCATTATTTAAGGTAAATAATTAATGTAAGTTTTATGCAAATTATGAGTGGATGAACGCTCGACCAGACGTGTGCCAGTACAGGTGAAATCTGAGTAGTACTACAAAATTCTTCAGCTTCACAGATAGCAGGTTGTTAGCAGGAACCCTGCAGAGAATATTGCAGCTAAAAGAAGTTGAAGGTGAGAAGTTACGTGAGGAAGACTTCAGGGTGTACATGACAGTCCATTACAAATGGAACATTGACCAACATATTTGTTGTGTATTGACAATTTAGCAATGGCACCTGACAAAATGTAAAATCTGTTTTCACAACTGTAGACTGCATCATATGTTTATTATGTTTTCTTTGATGTTTTTAAGATGCTAACCACTTTGAACTGTCATTCCACAATGGCTGCTGGAAAGGACAAGACAATCATCTTGGTAACACTTCCCTTATCTTGTCACCAGTCCAGAGCTTGCACAACCCAAGAGAGCAGTTATTCCTTTATTTTCCTCCTCATATCCGTTATTGAACGAAATAACTTCTAAGCACTTTCCAGTTTATAAACTTTCAAAAAGAAAAGTTTTAATTGTGAGTTTTCAAATGCAAGCAGTAATTTGAAGTGACACAGAGGCAGAGATCACAGGATGAAGAAAAATAGCAGATGTAAAATTCACAATAGCAAAATCAAAAAGTATACATCAGGAAAGTCGATATAAAATTCTATACTTCGTTCTCGCTTGTGTCCTGGCTGCATATGTGCATATGTGTGTCTGTGGGTGGGGGTGTGTGTGTATGTGTGGAGTTGCTCTCGTCAGGCTTCGGCATTTCAAAGGGACCCATCTCTAATTCGCTGTGATCAGTCTTTAGCTCAGTAATCAACACTTGGAGTCGGTTCACAGCTCATCTGCTTCAGACAGATAAATAATGCACTGCTCAGCAATTAAAACACACAGATCTGATGCTGTGTCCCTAATTTATTGATCACTCCTTTTGGCTTCAAGCGTTGACAGGGTTAAGTGTCAATCACACGATCTGAGTCGCACTTCAGTTGGAGTTATTCATTCCTTCAGCCGGGAGAAAGAATACAATTTCCCTCCTGCTGACTCTATGTATAATTAACTGTTATGCTAAGTTGTGTTGGACTGCTTTTAAGAGGCGCTGAGGTCATTCCCGATAAGTGAGTGCCTTAGAGGAGACTTTAAAGTGAATAGGGAAGCAACCGAGCATTTGATGTCGACTCTGTCACCAGAACAAAGTCTCAAGAGGACGGCAGACCCGTCTGCATGCTGTCCCTCCGATTCCGGTAGCTTAAACTGTGAGTTTAGTCTGTTTTCTTGAACTTTGACGTCGTCCGTGCAGCTAAAGTTGTGAGAAAAGTGTGCCTAGTAGAGTTCATTGTTATTTTCAGGATCATACAGCTCAAACAGGCACATTCACACAGCCATCTCCTTGTACTAAAGGTGTTCGGTTCTTAAATTAAAGACGAACCTGCTCCTGAAATTTGATATAAATTTCAGGAGAAGTTTAGACTAAACTGTTCAGAATAAATTCTGCCCATGTTTAGGTATATGTATTCCCAAAGTAAACAACTGTCAAAGTCTGGCTGACATCACATTAAACTCTCTATTTCTTGATTGTGTGATGGCAAATGAGAGAAACCTTTTTGCAATACAGTGCAAAACTTATAAACATGTCCAGAATAACTCTTTAAGTATGAATGAGCAAAAAAGTGAGATGGATTGTAGAATAACTTGAATACGAATGAAAATGTTGCCCAAAGTATGGACGAAATATTGGAGAGTCTGCAAAGAAAAAAAAATCCATAAATATTCAGTTTTATTTGTAGGTAGAAGCAAACTAGCAAACCAGGTTGTAAACAATCAGATGAGAAAGACGAGCATTGATTGATGTGAATGTTTACTGATGCTGGAAGACTGTCAGCCAATAAGCTTCTAAAAGGACTTATTTGTTGATTTTGACAGGCCGTTTAGATGCAATGGCATGTTTAATGGCAGAATTTGACCCAGGTTTATGCACGAAGGATGGTAGATGTCCAGGGTCAATTTTAGGTTAATTAATATCTTGTCATCTTTCTCCTCAATTTACCTTTCTTTCCATCCTTTCCTTTAGCATTCCTTTGTCTTGCTCTCCACTCATCTGTCTCTCACTTCAGTCATTCTGTTTTTCTAAGCTCTTCCAGACTTTTCGTTGTATTTCTCCTTTTCTTTAATTCCTTTGAAATTTCTTCCAAAAACATGAAGCTAAACAAACATATTTTGTTTTTCATTTATTCAAATCAGCAGAGGATGTTAAACTACTTACTCCCATTGGAAAAAGCTGGTCCAGATGTTGACCATTAACAGAGTGACCTCAAGGACTGAGTCTTCCTGATGACAGCAGGACGTGCAGCTCATCCCGGGCTCAGAGGACAGCCCTGATTAGCATACAGTCCACTCTGTGGACGCCCACAGGGACATGAAGACACGTGGACACCACAGCTGTCTTCTTCTCATCTGCACCTAAACACAAACACACAACCTTAGTATTTAGCATCTTTCTTTTTTGTTGTGCTCTTCTTACCAGTGCAGATGTTGCTGTTGTTGTGGAGCCTCCAGGGCTTCGCTCTCTGTCAGTCGTGTCAAATGACATTCTGAGAACCAAAACACTGTCAGTATTATAGTAACTCCACTTTTTCGGGACACTGCTGTTGGTTTTTGCTTCTTTTTAGACGAAAGCAGCAGTTTTATTTTGACGTTTTTGTATATTGAACATTTAGTAAGTGAATATTTGGTTTCAGGTTAGCACGACTGCTTTCAGCCGTCCTACTTTGTTTTAATATTATAACAAATCAATACATGGATAATGTTCTCCCGCTGAACAGAAGGAAACAGAAATTATCTTTGGACTCAAAGAGAAATGAAGTTTCAGCTTTTACAGCTAGAAACTTGATCAGGCCTGAAATCAGGACACAGTGATGAACTCTGACCTGAACCTTCAGAGTCACATAAACACAGTTAACAAAGTTGGCCTTCTATCACCTGGAGAACATTTTCAGGATTAAAGGACTGATACAAGACAGAGAAACTCATCGTTGTGTTTATATTTAGTCACATTGATTACTGCAACAGTACCTTCACAGCTTTGCCTAAAACAATCAAACAGCTTCTGCTGATACAGAACGCTGCAGCTCACATCCTCACTAAAACCAGGAAGATGGAGCACATCACCCAAGGTTTTAAATCCTTCCACTGGCTCTCTGTGGCTCAGAGAACAGACTTTAAAATACTGTTGTTAGTTTATAAATCACTGAACGGTTCAGCACCAAAATACATGAAATATCTGGTGATGTTGTATCAACCTTCCAGACCTCTCAGGTTTTCTGGTTCTGGTCTGACCTTCATCCCCAGAACCAGAACCAAACATGCAATGAGCTTAAATGTCTGTTGTTTGTTTCATAATTGGTATTGTAGTATTGGTAATGTATTGTGTTTTTATAGTTTTATCATATCTTGATATCACAGACTTGTTGATCCTCTGCTTAAGGCCAGCTGTTTTTCTTCCATTTTTGGGTGGAACCATATAATCTCTCATAAATGTTGTGATTCAGAATGGCTCAGCTTACATAACTTTGGACAAATGACCAAGTTATTTCTCCATTAGTGCAGAGAGTTCTTGAGTTTCTGTTGTGTGTTGTACATACACTGAGCAGGTGTTGCACTCAGACGCTTCAGTTTCCCCTTTGGCATTCCTTCAAATCAGGCTTTAAGTTAACACCAAGACAATTAAATTTAGACGTTTGTTAATCGATTCCTGTCTGCATCGTGATGCAACAGGACAACTTACACAACAAAGTAGGACACCATTACTGTAATGCTTGCTAACTTTTTAAAGTCAAACTTTGAAACTATTGAAATACCAAACCAGTTAATCCTCCTACGACGGATTAATACAACACATAAACCCACTTCCTCTTTACATTCTCCTCACATTGAGAACACACGCTTGACGCTATAGAACAATTTCCAATCTCCATTTCTGATTTCTGACCTGTGATAATTGGCAAACGGGGTACCTGATGGCTGCCGGAGCCAGGCCTCCTGTCACCTGCAGCGTCGCAGACCCTCAGATAAATTATTCATGCCTAATATCATTATGTAGGCGCTGCTTGTCATAACAATCTAGCTCGATGGAGGGAAACTCAATCTGCCGCCCCTGCTCCTGTGCAGACAATGCTTTTTAATTATTGATACGGACTAATTGGCAACAGGATTCGCAGGGCACGGGTACTTTTGTTCTTTTTACAGCCCGCTCTGCTACTTCAAGAAACAATCTGATCGGGAGGCCAGCCCTCCCCGGTGCCCCCGTGTCAGCAAATTAGCGGGCGGGTTGACCCTGCTCATGACTCTCTTCGTCTATCACCTTCTCCTCTCCTTCTCTCAGTGTTTAAGATTCTCCCCTACGTTTTCTCCTCGCCTCGGACGTTGGTTAATTAAGACGGGAGAAGACGCTAACTCGACGTAGCTGCCCATCATTATTCGCGGCATGCTGTTACGCCACCACAGGTTCTTCTCTGAAAGGATTTTCTGCTAATGTACAGAGGAAGCAGAGAATACAGTGGAGGTTAATGGAGTCTAATATAGGGTCAATGTGAAAGTTTGAGCCTGAGGTTACTGTTAGTACTGACAGGGACCCAGGAAGAAAAGACGTAAAATATTTGAGTGTGATTATCTGTTCAGGTAAGCGGAAAACAATAAAGGGAGCCTCAAAAGTGTACATACAGCTGGTAAAATGCCCGATTTTCTGATGCACAAAAGTGAGACCATAATAAATTATTTCAAACCAAATATATAAAGAGCTGCATAACTAGATCAGAACAAGTGTCCACTGGAGCATGGTCATCTGTTCCCACATCTTTGTTTTGGTCCATCTCTTAGTTTTAAGAAAGCTCTCATGACACATCGTAGACTCAACCACAATGAAAGAAATGTTGTTTTTCATCATTTAGTTTTTAATCAGTTGAACAACAACAGATTAAACATGCTTTAAAATTTAACTGGGGTTAAATACCTTCTTTTATGGCATTTAAAGTTGTTTTCAAGGACATACGAAAGGAATGCCCCAAAGTTGTGTGCTGACGTTACTTCTGTTTTGGCTTTAATGGTGACTTGATTTTGTGACTTCTCTGAACAAAATTTCCCGGGTGACTACTAGCAATTGATGGTATCATGCATCACTGTGTCCTGTCACTGATTCAACTAACATGTGGCTCATCTAGCTAGATAATTATGCCGATTTTTGTCTCAATCTCACCCTTCCGACAATTTGAGACAGCATTGCATAGTTTTTTATCTGTTAAATGTAGACCACAAACCATTGCTTCTTCCTTGTCAGCCATATTTATTTACTCAAAATCAAAACTTCATGATTGATCATGAGTGGTTTTGTGAGATTTTCTGGCTGAAATCTGATTGTTCATTGGTGAAAGCTTTCTGTGACACTAAAGCTGTTATGCCTATCATTTTCTTATTGTCATGTGGGCAGTCCATTTGGTTTAGAAAACTGACAATTTTTAAATCTTGTGATGTGAGCCAGGCATAACTTAAGAATTACTTCATACATTTTACCTATCAAGATTCAAAGAAACCTCTGGCTGTGATAGAAGCATTAATAGCTTTTTTAAATTTGTGTTCTGTACTTTTTGTACCCTTATTCCAAGTAAAATAAAACCCTTATTGTCTGCAATCGCTCAGATCTGCTAATTTTACAGACAATTAATTCAACCTTCTCTGTGTGGGCGAGCAGTTTTTTTTTTCATTTTATGACTTTCGAAGGAACACACAACACAGAATATCAGACAGGCCTCATATGTAAACTGTGAGGAGTTTCTGAGGAGAACAAAGCTTTTGTTTGGAATACCTTTTATTACGCTCAAAAGCAAAACACAAGTCCTCTGATGTTAGCTTCATCTCCATATGGAGCCGCAGGTTCAAAAGTGAGCAGTGATTAGTAGAAAACAGAACTTTATATGCTAAAAACGTTTTCTTAGTGGCAGCTCCTATAGTGGCATCATGGAGAGACTGACCTTTGATGTGGTGGATTTACTTGTTGTTATGGGCTTTATATAGAAAAACAAGAATTTTGACTTTTATTGTGGATTTAAGCGATAAAAGGGAAGTTGCTTTTCTTAAATTTGAGTAGTTGTGTTTTTTGTGAGTCTATAATCTTGGAAATGAAAAACATATAGCCTAAAAATATAAACTGTGGAATCAACAGTAGATATATATTTTTATGTGTAGTGATTAGTGTGAGAGGATTTGTGTGTAAGAGTTTCAGAGCGATAACAAGGGAAATACATTTTGTTCTTTATTTCTGCCTTCACCGCAAAATCAGCCCAAAGAGACATAATAACAGAAAGTTTTATTCTTAGATTAATCTTCGTAACTCATCTCTCTTGAAGAACAAGATCAAAAATAAAGAAGAATTGGTCAAAGCTTCTGAATTAAAGCGAAGACAATATTTAATCATTGTCTCCAAAATGAAACATGCACTTGAAAAATTAATAGGCTGAGTTGTTTTGAAACTTTTAATCTTTGTTCAGCAGAATCCTGGCCTGTGAGTTCCCCCTCTAGTCTTGTCTATGTCTAATTTCCAGCAATTTGGTGAAACTAAAATGTAGTTATAAAACAAAATTTAGGTGCATTAGTCACGTTGACATCAGACTCCTACCAGGAATCTGTCATTTCTTTGCAACCTGGAATATTAATTTCATTTAAACTTGCAGTCAAATGCAAAGAAGGAATTCATCTGTAAGTAGGGCAGAGCTGTGACTGAAAGAGAGAAGTTGGAAAACAGAGGGGATGCAGGGAGAAAAAAAACAAAACAAAGCCAAGGCTGGAAATACAGAGCAGCAACCTCAAGAAACACCCAAACCAATCAGTCAGAAACAGACGAGATCATTCTCCACGTCTGAGGTAATAAAGAGAATCAGCAAAACCGACAAAGACGGGGAGAAGAGATATTTTTTTATTTATTACTGGAGAATTTTAAAAGACATTTACTGGATAAATCACATAATCAGATGATTATATGATTTTCAGAATGTTGTTTCTTAGAGCAACATTATGGCAAACTTCTATGGACGACTGAAACTGACATAACTAAAAATAACAGCAGAAATATATAAGCAGCTTGATAAATAAATCAATGCACTTAAAATTCACCAATTAATTTAAAAGGTGAGAACTTTACCTCGTGTTATAGCTTGACATTCATTTTTATTTTTTCAGCTTAGCTCCAACAAATTATATTTTAAAGCATATTATTTAAATTTAACTGTATTTTTTTGTTTTTCATTTTCCTTTCCTTTTGCTTAAAATTATAATTTAATATAATATTTTGGTATCAATTTGATACCAAGTACATATTGTGGCCCTGATACAGATAGTTTTTATTAAAGTGAAATATATCACCAAACTTTTGAGCTTTATGTGTTTTTGTGTTTTTTCCATTGAATCATTTTATCCTAGCCAGGCACAAAGTTTATAGATGTCCACAAACTACATTCATAACATAGATATATGACACTGAGAATAACAATGAAAAGATAAAAACAAAAATGAACACATTTTTCCAAACAACCCACTCAGCTCCTTCAGACTAGCAAGCAGCCATTAGCAAACACCTGGTGGAACTGAACTTCTGCTGAACTCATTACACAAGCTACTTGTTAGTGAAACGCTGGTGAAAAAAAAAAAAAAAAGTTACTTGCTAACGCTGTTGGAGCGCTGTTGTGATGCTTGCTGTGGGTGGAGTTTCAGAAAGAGCAGGAGTTTTTAAGGAGACAGAGGCCCAATTTCAATGTGTTCAATTATGAAGTTGAATTACTGTTAACTCATATTTCAAATATGCAGCATTTTTATATCACCTGAAAGTTACATAGTTACTTGATTGTGGTATAAAATGTCACAATGTGCCTGGAAAATACACAATGCTGCCCCTTTAATGCTGGATCTCATCATTGCTAGCTCTGGATAAGCGTAGCTCCATTACTTTTGCACATAAGCACCCTCTATGAGCAGAACCGCTCTACCGGACATGAAGTGGGACTTGAGCATTTTCTCTTTAGGACTACTATAACATGTAGACCACTCTGATCGTATTCGGACCACTGCCAAGTCTTTCCATTAAGGCGTAAACAAACACACATATGGGCCATCTCTAAGTGGCTCAGTGTTGTGCACTCTCGCCTGCCCTCCATGCTCAGACGCACTCTCACATGCAGACATGCATATGATTACACACAGATTTCCATGAAACACACACACACACACTGGTCATGGTCACTGCTGTGTTTGGAATAAGGACTCAAAGCACATACACATGTACACGCGTGTGCAAATGCCGCCCTCCTGGTGGCCTCTGTGGGATAGCCATGTCACAATCAAGAGGCTCCTCGGCCCTAATCTGCTTTTTAGGGCCCCGCCACAAACGCTCATCTGCATAATCGGGACGACAAGTGTGGAGAGGGTGAAAGAAGGAGGGTGGAGGAGGAAAGAGAAAGACAGGTTGCAGACAAGAGAAAGGAAATTAAGGGTAGTGAAGGTAAAAGGGAGTGGATGGAGTGAGAGTGATTAAGGAAAGGAGAGGATAATGAATGGCCAGGATGAAAAAAAAAAGAAAATGTAAAGATTCCTTTTAAACCTGTGTGTGGGGGTGTGTGGGGGTGTGTGTGTGTGTGTGTGTGTGTGTATGCAAATAGCAGAGCACAAGTTGCATGTCAGATATTGGTTATGACAGACGCACCTGCTGCCCTGCCTCACCCTTCACCTCTCACCCTCCTCATGCATCCCTGTCCCATCAAGAGTCATTACCCACCAACCAAGGGGGAGAGGTCATTTTTAATCTTCCTTCCTCCCCCCTACATCCTTTTTGTCTTTGTCTGTCTTTCATGACGCTTTCTTAATGACTCCATGCTAACACTCAGATTAGACATTTACATCAGGCTGTAATTCCCTCAGTCGCATTATTACAATTATATTTGGGCCATAAGAAAATGGGAGAGTAAATTTCCACCAACAAACTCTATAATGTTCAGATTAATCTCTGAATATTTCTAGAAAAACATGGAAATTTCTAAGTTTGAGAAGTTGAACATTTTGGACTTGGACTCCTTTTTTTTCTGAGTTTCTTGGCAGAAATATTCTCCTGTTCTCCCTCTGTCTACAACGATCCTAATACAGCATCATACATGACAACTTTCTCTCACTGCTAGAATTTCATGTATCAGGGCATGATGAAAATGATCTGGTTCTGAAATTATTTAAGTTTGGACTATACAGAATCACACATTATGTTTTATACTGTCATTATTTATTAAATAGAAATGTAGCCAAAACAAAATGACAACAATATCTTTTGCAATACACATGAGAGAACTTTAGATTTAATTTTAGTGATAAAGTCTATTAACTAAAATGCTAATGTTAGCTTATTTTAGTGCAAATTCCAACCATAGAAAATTAGCTACCAATACTCTACTATGTGGATATCAGGAGAAAATATGACAGCTAAAATTTTGATAATTTCACTGAACTCTAATCCAGAACCGCATGGCATTCTTGGGGCTGTAGGCAGAGAAAAGGTTTTAGTCGCTTAGAAACTCATGAGCAAAATTTACCAAACTTTAGGGACATAAAAACAACTTGAAAAGCTGAAGTATGTCGGAGGTTGACTTATTGTAGTTTAAAATATTGCTGTCAACGTATTTTGCATTAAACAAACAATTATCTGATGTTTAGTGATAACCACTTTAATGTATTGGACCTCTACAGACCTTGAACTTGATGCTGTCTCAAAGTCTCCATAATTCTAAAAACTTCCATGTTTTAAAAATACAACATATATTTATGATCAAAACCATTGGTTTAATTTTACAAATGTTTTTGTTTTATGGTGTAACAAAACAAATTGTCAAAAAATCCACAATAGTCATTATTTCCCTGTGCTTGTCCTCTCTCCTCCTCTCTTTTGCATACGATGCGTGTCACCTGGTAGGATGATTCAAGCAGACACTTTAGGGAAAGACGAATGGAGCTCAAGTTCAAGACCCCAGCCGAGACCTGCATTCAAAGTGGGGAGAAGCAGACACTTCCCTGGACGACTAATTGAAGGTCCTTTAAAATTCCCACAGAGGACCAATCATGGTTTTCATCTGGGCCTATGCAGGGCCGAGAGGGGCCAGTGGGGGCCTCTCACATAGAGGAAAGAGACAAGGAGATGTGGAGCAGCTCTAAGACCTCAAGTATAATAAATCAGACCTAGAATAGATTTAAATGTAAATTGAATCTAGCAGGATTTTATGAAAATATTTCTTAAAACGCTCTTTATCTTATTCATCCCGACTTCATCTCAAGAACTGGTACTTCTAGAAGTGATTAAATTGCTTAATTTTCACCTTTATGTTGAAGATCTTCTAAAGACAGTTTTGCAAACAGTATGCTTGATTTCTGACATCTAGTGTTATATAATAATCTTTCATCCTGGTTTAAAAAATACACTACCTTGTCAAAAGTATTTGCTCACCCATCCAAATGATCAGAATCAGGTGTTCCAATCACTTCAGTGGCCACAGGTGTATAAAATGACTGTTTTTACAAACCTTTGTGAAAGAATGGGTCGTTCTCAGGAGCTCGATGAATTCCAGAGTGGAACTGTGATGCAACAAATCCAGTTATGAAATTTCCTCACTCCTAAATATTCCAGACAATTGCCAGCTGTATTCTAAGTGTTTCGGAATGACAGAAACTCAGTCATGAAGTGGTAGGCCACGTAATCTAACAGAGCGGGGTCAGCGTATGCTGAAGCGCCTAGTGCAAAGAGGTCGCCAACTTTTTCCAGAGTCCGTCACTACAAACCTCCAAACTTCATGTGGTCTACAGATTAGCTCAGCAGTGTGCAGAAAGCTTCATGGAATGGTTCCATGGTGGAGCAGCTGCATTCAAGCCATACAAAGCACCAGATACACCTGACCCCTTGGTCCATGCGTACCACAGTGGGGTTTCAGACCAAAGTCAGTTAATTGTTTATAATTTAAGTGCAATTGTTTAATTTCAGTGTTTATGTATAGTTATTGCAGCCACAGTCAGCGGTTTCTGTCATTCTAGAGAAAAAGCTACATCTATTAATCTGCATGGTGTGGATTCTTTGTTCAGCTGGTTTGGATTGAATGTTAGTTAAATCAAAAGAAATCTAAATGTAATTGAATATGTCATTATTATCATTTTAAAAATTGACAGGTAAAAAAAAGATCATGATGGTATTTTGACAGATGAAGTGTAGCCCAACCTCTGCTCTGAAAAGACATTTTCTCTCTCCATTCCAATCCACTGGTGCTTCTTAGAGCTTACATTGTTGCTCTGTTTTGCTGGATGCCAGTGCGGCTCATTAAAATCCTACCCACTGGTCCACTGTTTGATTAACCATGAAGCCTCAGTTGCCAAGTTGGCCTATTATGAGCAACTTCTGGCTTGTTCTTCTACTAACTAGCCTGAACATATTGATCCTTTTTGGTTGCTTGCTCAGAAAGTTTCTTTACTTATTTAGTGTCATGCCTCTGTCCACCAAACAAAGACTCCTAATTTGGATGGTTGTGGCATCAATCAACAACTGTAGGACGGAAGAGGCATAATAAAAAATATCTATTTACCCCAATCAACTTTACAATCGCTCTGTGAATGTTCAAGGAGCTGAAAGTATTCAATGGAGCGACTCAGATTGTTTTCCCAAGTTGTTTTTGCCTGGATAACCATGGATTCTACTTATTCAAGTTGTGCTAATTTCTCTGTGGAAGTAACTCACCTCCCTTCTGATGTATTTGTTTATTTGATCAAATTGCAGACTTTGCCAAATTTACGCTGCATAATTTATACCATTAATCATAAACATTTCCTCTTACACTGGAGAAGATTTAGGAGTATAAAAGTCTATTTGTTTACCAATTTGGGTTTATTTTTCAAAATACTAACCAAATGACAGGTTTGGTTAGCTTCCTTGTGTGTTTGTTGCCTACTGCCTAGCATCCTTTGACCATTTTTACAGTGAAATCAACTACATAAAAGCAATATTAGGTGATCAACTGAGACAAGCTTCACAGGAGTTAATGCACACATACGTTGTTTTGAAGTGTCATGTTCGAGTGGCTACTTGGCATAACCTGAACGTCTGTTTATCTTGGTTGTTTTTGTTTGTTTTTTTTTCATTAGCACATAGACCAGCAGGTACATGAGCATGGTTGACAGTGCTAAGACTCTCCTCCTGCCTCTGATTGGTTGTTTTTTACATGCATATCTGCAGACTGCAATAGTAGCACTGGGAAGAAGTGGAGGAGCTTATTTTTTTGTCACAGATAATCTGTCTCCTGCCATACTGTCATGACATAAAGACAGTTTTAACAAATATGGAAACAGATATTTTTGTAAAAGGTACATACTGCAGCTTTAAGGAGACACCCAAAACACAACATGTTTGGTGCCACTTCACCCCACCTGTCGTCTACAGGCCTTCCTCAGCTGAACCGGACCATCTGTGGTCCACAACTATTCCTCCAGCTCCTCCCTCTGAATAAAAAGTTGCATTGCATGGTAGTGAGGGGGCAGGCATGATGAGAGGATGGATGAAGCATGTGCATATGTGTGTTGCAATAGAGGGAGAAGGAGGAGGGTTGCTTTGGGGGGGTGTTTCCCCAGCGGGACGCATTAACAAGCCCATCCAGTTAAATGTAGCCCCTGCATTACCTAATGTACCGGCCCTTCTCCAGCAGTGTAGGAGACAGCAGCATCCATTATTGATCAGATGGAGCTTTGCCTCTGAAGCTGGAAGCCTGTTGGAGAGAGGGAGAGGGATGGAGATGGAGATGGTGATGGAGAGAGGGGGGCTAACAAATGGGGAGGAGGGCAGAGATGGAAAAGAGGAGAGAGATTTGTTGTGAAAGGGAAATAAGTCAAAAAGATGATTATGACATTGCTCTCTCGCATCGCTGTCTTCATCTCAAATCTTCCAACTTGCTGTCATCCTCAGTCATGTCTTTTTCCTCCTCCTTCTCCTCCATCCTTTTTCGATATCTGACTCTCCAAATCTCTCTTTCGTTTCGTTTCGGTTTGTTGTCTTCAGTTCCGTCTCGTGTCGAGTCCGTGCCAGCTGACAGAAACTTGGCGTCACTTGTCATGCGGAGCAACGCAGCCCTGTTTTCCTATAATCTTCCCCCACCTTGTCCACTAATCCAACCAGCCTCCGCTCCATCACTCCCTCTCTAGTGGGATCGGCTGGGGGTGGAATTTGAATTTCACAGAAAGTCATCGGAGATTTACTTTGTTTATGTTTTCTTTGGGGGGGGGGTTGCCGAGACTGGGAGTTTGAGGTTGCTACTTTCTATCTTCGTTGTTTGTGTTTCTGTCTCGTGATTTCTCTTTTCCCTGTGGATCTCAAAGCGCACACAGCCATTCAAGTCAAGAGCTGAAAATAAGCACCGGCCTAAGATTTTTGACTTTGCCATCAGCCACTGTGCTTTCAGCTCAGGGGTGTTGATGGAATAGATCTGAATTCTGACTTCTGGCCATATCTGAATTACACTCAATAAGCCTGTCTTCTCAACCTCTGTGCTACACCAATCTCTACTGCCCTGGAGGCCCTACCCTTTTAAGTCTAATGCTGTGTGAGGTTTTCCTTTCATTTGCTTCTCTATATATTTTTATTTCTTACCTGCCTAATACAGAAAACCACCCATGCCAAAGTAAAAGCCAAGCAGGTAGACTTCAAGTTCAGTTGAGCTGGCAGAATCCTGAGGAATTGATCAAGAGTATAGTTTTTGACTCGTTTTCTTAGTCTGAAATCTTGATGGACTTGTGTTTTTTAGGGAATGTGTTTACCTCTTGAACATTTTTGCATTATATAGCTAAATATTTCAAAGTATTTCAGTGGGAGTTTGTGTCACAGATCAAGACAAAGTGGTGTCATTCATCCCTTACCTTCACCAAACTCTCTCTAGACAGATCTCAGAGGATTTGGCACCTAGCTACATCTAAAATCTAAAGAGACAAGCATGCATTTATATTCAACCCTCCTGAGTCAGTATTTTAGAGAAGCAACTGTCATTGTAGTAAGCGTGCAAGACTTTTGGGGTAACTCTGCTTTAACTTTACAGATCTAGACACTGAAAGCTCTGCCATTTCATCTGCAAAACACCAAAAGTTCAGGTGTGGTGAGTGTCTGTACATCAGTTTTCCAGTTTTGCTACAGATTGTCATTTGGATGGATATCTGGTTTTTGACTAGGCTGTTTTAACACATGACTATGCTTTGATCTAAACCAGTGGTGTCCAAACTTTCAAAACTTTGAAAATTCATTAAATAAAAATTTGTTTGCAATTTCTGATTTTTTTTTTTCTTTTTTAGTCTTACCTGCTCAAAAATTATATTAAATCTGTATATCAATAAAGGTAGAAAACATAAAAGGCTTTGAACTGTTGCTTCATTAAGAGAAAAATAGACAATTTGGTCCATCATTTGTTTAATTTTGCTCAACATTTTACCATTCTTGAATTGTGGTCAGGAGCCAAACAAAATCATTTCAAGGGCCAGAAATGGCCCCCAGGCCACGCTCTGGACACCCCTGATCTAAACCATCCCATTGCAGCTCCAGCAGTGTGTTTTGGATTGTTGTCCCATTAGGAGAATGGACAAGTTCTTAGCCCCATTCATCTATGAAAGTTCCCTTTCCATGTAATCTTTTTATTCCTTCATTATAGATGCCAACAAGCATTTCCAAATGTAAATTATTGTGTATATTAATTGATCAGCCTCACTTCGTTTGCCTCTTTTATGTGGAAAAAGAAATCTTTAAGTCTCTTTTTTGGCCCATTTCACCCTCCACCCCCACACTATGGATCTTTACTTGAAGTTGGATGATGATCGTAGCTGTTCCGCCTCAAAGAACAATTAATTGTGCATGTGATCGATGTTCCCGCCTAAATCAATAAACCTTGCTTGACAGAAAACCTTGCTGCTTTTCTGTCTCTTTGAGTTTATCTGTGGTTGTGTGTGCTGGGTGTGTTTGTGCTGCAGTTAGCTTGCTATTTTAGTCACTGTTCACATGCTTTTATTCAAACATGCGGGAGGTGGGATTTAAAGTTCCTTTGGAACACATCCCTGCTCTTACACACCTGAATAAAATGAGCAGTTTATGAAAAAACCTGCCAGCATGTGAAGCAGGTGATGTGTCTTATGATATGACACAATAGGTTTTATTATTTAAGTTAGATATATCATCAAATTCTGACCTTCAAGTGTTTTTGTGGGGTTTTTTTCTTTAAATGATTTAGTTAAATTCTGTAGGTCAAAATCTGAACAAAGGTTAAAAGTATTTACAAAATATTTTTGACAATATATTAACATGACAAACAGAAAAATAGAATAACAAAAAGACCTTGTCCAGTTTTTCTCTTAAAAAAAATGCAAAAAAAATATAATCTGAACTAAATCAAAACCAATTTTTTGAGATAGATTTGAAAAACTACAGCACAAAAATAAAATATAATTTCAAGAAAGAATTTGAAACTTAATTATCAATCTTACAATACTAGTATTGAACCGATACTGATATTGATTTGGATCATATAATGATGAAAAGATAACTTGGCGTAAACATATTTTTAGGAAGATGGATGTTTGATAAGGATAGAAATGACCTTAGCAGACAGTTATGACATTAGATGGACAGTAATGAGTCCAGTAAATTGTGAAGTGAATAAAAGCGACCCGGTCTTTGTGAGATGTCCGTGGCGAGACATGAGCCAGTGAAATATTAATGAGATGTAACATTTTTGCAGTGAGGTAATTTTTTTTTCTCCTTTGTCCTTTCACTCAGAGTTCCAGTAGTTTGTGTTGTCACCTCTAAAAATGCACACAGTAGCCATGCACACACACATACACATGCACGCAGGCGGCCCTTCAGCTGGTCTAGACAGGAATGAGTCAAGTGTGTGAGTACGTGGAGGCCATTTGCAGGAAGGGAAATGAACACGTTGTGGCACTCAGAGGGCATCTGAAGCCTTTCAGGGTGAGAGGTGCGTGATTCAGCCTGAGGAGGCAGCTAAAGCGGGAAGGAAGAGTGTTTTTATTTTTTGTATTTTTTATGGTCAAAAATAAAGCTCTGACTTTCAGACTGTGTGGTGTAGCTATGTGAGAGGTGACTGGCCTGTTTACTATTTTAGGATAACATATTTTTGCCTCTCCTGTCTTCCTCCCATAGTTTCTAGATCTCTGTTAATATTACGCCCATGCTTACTGGCACCTCATGTAAAAATGGGGGAAAAATGGGTAAAATAGATTCTTTCAGTAGTTTAATCTAATAAAAACAGAAAAAACAACGTCATATTTATTTTACTTTGAGTTAATCCTGCAATTATTCTTTTAGGATTTAAGTCAGAGGACATATAAAAGGTTGATTTTGTGTCTGCTGGGGCATTTCTTTGTTGATTGAACCACATGTTTTGGCTCATTGTCCATCTGAAAGTCTTGTCCAGAATTGTTGACTCCATACATTCTAATATGGTTACTTGGGCCACTGGCAATAGGCTCACAGCATTACATAACCTCCAGCAAATTGTACTGATGTATTCAAACAGAAATATTTGACTACAGTAGCCACCATTCAAACCAAAAAAGGCAGCACAGAGATAGTTTTAGGGAAAATATAGCAGAATTGAACAAATTTGCAGAAAAATGTCAAACAAAAACATTAAAATAGCACCTTTAAGGCTCAATTTATGCAGTTTATCTGCATAAAACTTAATTTAGAGTCTAGTTATGTTTAAAGATGAACACACATCTGCCTTGCTTGAACAGTGTGTTTTCCTGTCTTTCCCACTGCAAAGCGTATCGAGGAGAAATTGGCCTTCATGCAAATCAAAATCAGGGAGAAGTTCTTATTTCCAAATTACACAGTGTTTCCACTAACTGTGTTTCCCAGTTAGTTTCATTGATTATAAATAAGATTCAGATCCTGCTACAGCATTTAATGTAAATCTCACAGGTAGAGACATGCATGAAAATAATTTGATTGGAAACCAAACTAAACCAGGTCCTGCAGGTCAAGCAGTGCCGTCAGTGGCTCTGTTTCCATTACAAGTGTGTGCCAAGCCTTGTTGATATTTCACTAATGACAAAAAGAAACACAGTTTCACAATTATTAAATAAGGAACACATTTAAAATCATACCTGGATAAGTTTATTCACATGATAAATCATTAAAACTATGTTGCATCATCACCCTTCTTCCTTGTCTTTTCTACCAATGGCAACATCTGAGTATTTGCATCGCAGATTAGCGAAATACACTAATTTCAATACACCTGAAAAACCTAGCACAAAACCTTTTTAGTGAAAAACATATTTTGTTGAAGTTGGCGACATGGTGGTATTAAGAATTTGAGTCATTTTAAGAAAAATGGAAACGCAGCTAGTGACACTCCACAGATTGTACATGAACAGCAATAAATTAGGTATAATTTTGGCTTCTACAGTGGAGATGATATCAGTTTTGTCCTCACTTCTGGCAGTGCTTTCACTCCTTTTGTTAAAAATAATGTCTTCCTTCGAAATATAGATATTTTTTCATCCATTCATACTAAAAAGATAATAAATCTCCTTAAATAAACAGAAGAAAATTTGAATTTGCCTAGGCTTTTCTGTGAACAAATATTGACGAGTGAATGAGCCCAAAGTGTAGATTTTCTAAAAGGACAGAGGAAAAACAGAGGGCGCCTCAGATGGAGAGATGAGGTTCAAGAAAAAAAGATTAGATCTAAAGAAGGAAAGAAAGAAAAGTGTTGTGAGAGACAAAGAGAAGAGAGAGAAAGAGCACAAGGCCCAACACACTCCACTGAGAAGTCTGCAATCAATAATTTACATCATCTGTCACTATGCGCTCCACTGGACCTCTCAACAAACAGCACCCGTAATTTAGGGCCTAAACATGCACGGATGGTAGGATGCCATATGCGTACACACACATAGCAGAAAAGTGAATGCATGCGTGGATTTGCATTTATTTACACAAACACACACACACACAAAGTTGGCTGCAAGTGAGCAGGCGCCCAGACTCTCAGGTCACCCGTGCAACCTCGGCGTGACTTCCTGCTAAAAGTGAAGCAGCAAAGGTCAAACATCAGCTCTGTGTCCCTCTCCTTACTTTTACATGCAATGCTTCATATCTCAACCCAGCCTCCGACTGCCTGACGCGACACTTCAGGAAGTACGCTTCTCCCAGACCCGCCTTTTGTCTCCACTGGTGGCCATGTTAAATTTATGCAGTTTATGTCACTGTTAGGTAGAACCTGACAGTAAATATTTGATATGATTCCACTCTCTCTCTCTCTCTCTCTCTCTGTCTGAAATTCCCTCCAGCAAACGATTAGGCCTTGTGAGGGGCTGGGGGAGGCAGATCCCATAGCAGTCACAGCCATGTTAAATTTCCAACGTTTGCTTGAGTGGGAAGTAATAAGTGATCTGGCTCAACATGCTCAGACCAACAGGGTGTTTCAGCTCACAGACAAGTGTCAAATAATTACTGTTGTTACTGTTGCTATGACAAAAATGGCCACTAGAGGTATCAGGCCAGTTACCCATGCAGAATTACAACCAGAATAGTAGATATGCACAGTTTAAATCATATATAGATACTCTATAAAACAACACATAACCTTTATTTTCTCACAGTCTGGTATTAGATTGGGTCAAACTTTTCCTGTTTTTTGTCACTCAATATTACTGTGATCATTTCTATTTGCTAAACGTCAGAATGAGTTATTTTATAAAGTTCTTTAGCTTTCTTTAAATCATAAGTTGAAATCTTTGCTTAGTATTTGGTAGAATTATCTTCAAAACCACGTCCTTGGCCAGATGTTTTGGTATACGTTTCAGCTGTTTTGTAGTTTTCTGGAAGCTTGATATCAATAATATTTGTCTAATGTTTGAAGTGTGGTAATTATCTGCATATATATACATCCAGGCTATTAAGGGACACATGGCAATAGAAGAATTTGGTCAGAAGCCAAAGGACATTGATCTTGGAAGTTAAGAATGATTATATGCCACAACATGAAAAACATACTGGTAAACATGAAACATACTATTTTGAGAGTGTCAAAGAAAAAATGTTTTCAAAGATATCAAAAAGTAACTTTCACATTTTTGTTTTTCGCAACAGTTCTTGGTCCTTCCACTTGACTTCACATTCTGTCCATTACAGCAGCCATTGCAACACTCCACTGAATCATGGGAAAACAGTTGGTAAATGACATCATTTGGTGAAAAGAGGATTGTTACTCAAAGAAGGAGACTTGTTTCAGAATCAGCAGATGACTTCACCAGCTGCAGTAATGTGCTAAATAGTTTATGAGAAATTGAGTTGTTGACTTTCAAACGGGACATCAACTGTCCAGACTACAAAATCTGTTAAACTGCTGTATTTTTATTTTTTTATTGTTTTTATAACAGGCCAATACATCAAGCTTTTAATAAGAAAACATTATTTACTGGAGAGACAAAAGAGATTTTAACTCAGCCAAGGAAACCCATTGGGACTAACTTTTAATGTCAGTACAGTGTAGAAACATAAAAATCTGAAAACCCCTCTAAAAATGCTTAGAACTGCCTATTTTTAAAGGCAAACATCAAATTCAGCTTAATATGCATTAATATGAGCAGTGACAAAGAAGCTAATATCTCCCATCTTTCTTATTTCTGCTCCCTGGGTGTTACAGTCAATCAGTGACAAGAAAAAATAAATGGTGGTCCAGGATTGGTTGCTTTGCGAGCTCCAGGCAGTATGTCAATCAGCATAAGATATAAGAATCTCATTCATCCATCCATTTTCTAACACCCTTGTCCCTAGTGGGGTTGCTGGTGTCTATCTCCAGCTAACGTTCCGGGCGAGAGGCGGAGTCACCCTGGACAGGTCGCCAGTCTGTCACAGGGCAACACAGGGACAGACGGGACAAACAACCATGTACACACACACTCACACCTAGGGAGAATTTGGAGAGACCAATTTACCTGACAGTCATGTTTTTGGTCTGTGGGAGGAAGTCGGTGTACCTGGAGAGAACCCACCAAGCACAGGGAGATGATGCAGAAGGATCCCAGGCCGGGAATCAAACCCAGGACCTTCTTGCTGCAAGGCAACAGCTCTACCAACTGGGCCACTGTGGAGCCCTCTCATTTTCTCAATAAACCCCTATTTTATTTCTATTTTAAAGTTCAAAAAAGAAAATCATAACACCTTTCAGAAAGAGGATTTACCCATTCTCTTGAAAGGTTTTTTTGATATTACTTGTACTTTTAATGTCATTCTCTTGTGAAAATGCAATGCAATTATTTCCTAAAAAATAAAAAACTTCTAAAGCCGACATTTATTATGTCTTCAAAGAATCAGTTGGCTTTTTGTAAAAAAAAAAAAAAAAAAACTTTATTTTTTGTCCTTTTTATTTTTAGTCAATGAGCCTTGACTGATAGGCTCATTTTTAGTCTAAAGATAGCTTAGGCTAAAAATGAGCCTAAAAATGGCTAATTTTTAACCATTTGGAAGCTCCATGATGGAAGGTCCAAAGAGCCAGTTGTGGCTCCAGACCCTCATGTTGAAGACCAACTTTTCTTGACCAAAATAAGATCGTCTCATCCGACTAACCACACAGAGGACAAAGGGCCTTATGTCATTAGAATATTCAGGTATTAAAAGGTATATTTGAATTTTGACAAGGCTGTTCGAATGCAATCGTTCTGCGAGTAAGGTCAGACGCACACAAGCTAAATGGAAAACATTTCAATTTCACACTTGATGTGTCCTTAAATATCTGTTCCCATATCCAACACGTGCACTGGAGAAAACTGTCAGTCACTCATCGCTGAACTTCTCCACAGATTACTGGATGTACAATCAATGGGACGATCTGCACAACACCTGAGCCAAAACTTTACCTTCAGAGGCTGTTGAGAAACATGTCCAGAATGTAACGTTTTCATTCTCTCAACATGCCATGGTCTCATTTTGGGATAAAGAAGCTTGAAGTTGAGGTCATCAGGAGTGCGTCAGCTGCTGTAGACAGAGAGGCCAATGAAACGTCTGATCATAAGATGGGAGGCGAGCGTTATGAAAATGAGCTTTCGTCAGTTTGAAGACAACAAAACAACATCTCCACTGAGTGAATCACAACAATTTTCCCCACCGTTTCATTTCAGGTGCCTGTGAAGTCCCGGACTGACAATTTTATGTCTGATGGTTTTGCTGACTTTAACCTCAGGTCATGTGGAAATAATCAAAACACTAAAACTTCTCCTTTCTGTAGGCACTGAACCGTGATTAGATTATGTTGTTTATTTTCTAGAAATGTTTAAATCTGATAAAACCAGAGCTGTGGTTTTCAGTGTGTTATGTGAGGCTTTTATCATTTTTTACCAACAATGTAAAGTTGTTTTTGCTACTGATACAAATACAATGATTGAATATGCATCTGCTTTATTTTTCCAACCCTGATTTAAGTTTCTTAAATAACAGCATTTTATTTTGAGCTCTGTTGTTGGCCGCAGTTTTTTTGCAATGTTTCATAGTTCAGTATTAGTGTTTGCTAAGAGAGTAAAGAAAAAGATCATAGATGTTGTCTTCTGGGGTAGAGCTAAAACGGTTTTCATTGTCAAACTATCTGCGTCACTCTTGCAATTAAAGAGTAGCCGTCTGCATTGTGTTTTCTTTACAAAGAGCTTTTGACAAACTGGCATGATACAATAAAGTTGTGACTAATTTCCAACACACCAATTTAAATATTTATTTAAGTATTCATATAATTTAAAGGTCTTAAACCAAAACACTGCAACAATGCCTTCATAAAACCTGCTCTGCTCATAAACCATGGAAGTCAGCAGCACATCTGAACCTCCCTTGTGTGGCTTTACACAAAACCACTCTGACACGTTTACTGTACAAGGAGCCGTTCAAACTGTGTGTCCTGCTGCCTGTTGGACCTCCAGGCTTCATTAATATTGTAAACTGGTACTTAGCGGACAAAAGATGGCAAAGACCAGAGGGGAGGACACCTGGGGCAGAAAGAGCAGAGAGGATGTGGGAGAGAAGTGGTAACTCTGTTTATCCATCTATCCGATTGGTCATGTGTGGGTGTTTGGACAGATGGATGCTACATCAGCAGAAGTGTACTTAAATCTAAAAGCTTTATGTGTTCATGTTCAGGTCTCAGTGGGCAAGATTTTATAATTCTGTGTTAAAGGGGCACAGCTTCAGCCATATTTTATTTTGGGCTATTAATGATGTGTTTAATGCACAAGTTTAAATTGAAGGATTTAAACTTGTGTGTTGTCCTGTCATTGGAAATGTTGAATGAAAATTTCATGTGATATTCATTCACCTGATGAGTGGTTGTAAATAGGGGTGGGCATTTATCGTGATACATTTATTATTATAACAATTTTGATTCATCGTTGTCACGATAAGTTTCCATTGATGACGTTTCAAACCCCCCAAAACTTTTCTTATTGTCAAGGATTGTTAGTTTTACTGAATTCTCCACCGTTTATTCAATAAAAAAATCAATAAATACCAAAACACTTTAAAATACAGTTACCATGTTCAGATTAGTGCAACAAATCACACTTCTTCATGTGACTGGTATCTTAAAGAAATGCAGTACAAGTGGGAATGTTTTTCAAGAACAGTATTTGTGTTTGTGGGGCTACAATTGCTGTGACACCCAGTCACAATTAAAGAGTTACAGTACCTAAGAAAAGATGTAATTAATACATTTTATTGTCACTTTTATTGTTATCACAATAAAACCACAAAATATTATGATTAAACATTTAGCTGTAAACTATGAGGGGCCGTTTAGGACAAAATTTACGTTTTGTCTCTCACACACTACCAAAACCTCTCGCATACTCCAAAAAA
>CAEFZY010070933.1:0-43769 GCA_903066815.1 Brachyrhaphis roseni
ATATATATATATATATATAAATATAATCACTCCAGTTTTATATTGTCAATGGTAGAAGCAAATTCTGAGAAATGTCCTCTGTCTTTTCTACACCTACTCACACTTATCCATCCCCATGCTAGCATGTGCCTGTTGAGCACCCGATGAGTGCTTCCCCAAGTGGAGTTGGACAGAGATAACAAGCACAAAAGTAAAAGCAAATTCACTGACGTAAACTTTGCTTTTAGCTTTTCCAAAGGAAAGATCAACAATCCACTTTAACGGTGCTGGTCACATTCAAAAATCTCGCTCCGTTGATTGAGAGTCAGTGGCAGCTATAAGATCAGTAATGTGTGGCATTCGTCAAGCACATAGCTGTCCAGTCCTGTGTCACATACGTTTCTGTCATGTCGGAGGAACTGCTCATTCAGCAGTGCATTCAGCCATTGTCATCCCATACCATTCATATGTGTGTTTGAAAGCTCTTTTGTTTGCTCACCTGAAGGTTGGAGACCCTTCATGGCAGGGAAATGTAAACAGGAGAGCAATGACTGGTAGTTGTTAATGTGCCACCTTGACATGTTGCAGGAAGGGGTGCGTTGATGAATAAATTCCTTTTCATTTGAAGAGCCACCTTTTCTTTCAGTTTTGTGTATTGCTGAAAATAAGCAATAGAGATACGTGATACTGACATGATGGAAACTCCAAAGATTATTCATTCTTTGTTTGTCTTTATGCCATAGGTGTCATTCGAACACAAGAACTGCTGGATCATGAGACGACCCCGCACTACTGGCTAACGGTCTACGCGATGGATTGTGGTGTGGTGCCCCTCTCAGCTTTTGTTGAAGTTTACGTTGAAGTGCAGGACGTCAATGACAATGCACCGCAGACCTCTGAACCTGTCTACTACCCTTCTGTCATGGAGAACTCCCCGAAAGACGTGTCGATCATCCAGATTAATGCAGCTGATCCTGATTCAAAGGCCAGTGACAGACTCAGCTACAGGATCACCAGTGGGAATCCACAGGGCTTCTTTGCCATCAACACCAAAACTGGTAAGATTTTTGGCAAAATTAAGACTATTGTTCATCAGTGGTCACTGTCCCTTGCCGCAGGACGCTACCTCCATTGTTTAGCCAGCTACTGATCTGTTTAAAAGTTAGCGGTCGGCACAGGAAAATGAGACTATTCACTTGCGTTAATTTTGGAGAGTCTAGTGCAGGGGTGTCAAACTCCAGTCCTCAAAGGTGGGTGTCCTGCAACCTTTAGATGTGCCTCTGCTGCACCACACACACCTGAGTAGAATAATTAGGTCATTATCAAGGCTCTGGATAACTGATCTACACAAGAAGGAGGTAATTAAGCCATTTCATTCCAGTGTTTTGTACCTGTGGCACATCTAAAAACTGCAGGACAGCGGCCCTTGAGGACTAGAGTTTGACATCTGTGGTTTAGTGACTAGCGTACCTCGGCTAGTCACCCATAGGATTGCCTTCTTCCTCTGCTAGCCTGGATAAGATAGTGCTAATATTGGTTAAGCTGGTGTTAGCATTGGCTACTTCCTTGTCACAGCAGACTATATCTGTGCCAAAGCCAGCTACTGATCTGATTAATAACAGGCCGGCACCGCTTACTAAGTGGCCTGGGTTAGAAAATGAGAAGGAGAGTGCTTAGTTGCGTTAGCTTTGGAGAGGCTGGTGACTAGCATCGATCGTTAGCTATCTGCCGAAACTGAAGCCACAATTGGGAGCAGTCTCTCAAAACCCCAAAAGTTACAAGTAAGGCCAAATTTCTTCATACCAATTTGCAGTGTTATACGATGTGTTTACAGATATTGTATCACAACAATTTTTCATGATAAACTTAGAGTTGTGGGTGACCGGTGTACTCGTGCTGGTAGCCAACCTATTGAACGCTAGGTGCACAATAAGTCTGCATATTGGCAGTGAGACAGCACCATGGTCTCAATGTCAGCTTGCAGACTCATAGCCATGGTTTTATGGAGTCTGGGGTAAAGATGTGAAAAGAAGACATTTCCAAGAGTCCATGTTCATGTGGTTTAATTTATAAATAACTACACTATCTTAAACTACAAATGTCAGATCTCCTAATTTCTGTGTCAGCGGGCGTATCATCACTTGAGATGTCCACAGATAAAATGAACCTGAAATATCTCTTCAGCATCTTTAAAGGCCTTGAATGCAGCAGACATAATGAGCTCTTTACTTTGTGTGACATGGATCACAACTCCAGGCGACAGGTATCAGTCAAGTTGCTGGTTGTTTGCTTTTAAAACTTTGCGCCGTCTGGGCAGTGTATTTTTACCCACAACAAGAGTGGGCTGAGCCTTTGGGGTTTTTTTTTCACTCTGACACTCTAAAGTGTGTTCTCACATGGTTCTGTGGAAGTGATGTCACGATTAATATTTCAGTGAGTTCTTTTAAAGCAGATCAGGCTGCTTGTGTTTTGTGGTAGAGCAGGAAAAAGAGCTCTTAATATATGGAAAGTGAAGCTTCATGTAAAGACAGACTTCTCTAATAAATCCACGTGTTTTTAAAGCTACGGAGAAGATATGTAATTTATTAAGACTATTGGCGTCTTTAGAACATGTTAACCTTTCCTGCCTAACTTGCAGTAGTATTGATATGATATATTAAGTGTCTTAATGTCTCAAAAACCCACCTGAAGAATGATTTATCTTTGTATTGACTTAAAGGTTGGGCTGAAAAGAAGAAGACTTCTATGTTTTCTCGGATTATTTATGAAACGAAAACAGATTAATCAGAATTATTAACAATTAAATTTAAAAGTTATAGGACCAACAGACAAAAATCAAGTTTACAACGTTGTAAAAAATTGTATTTTACCGTGAATTAGAAATGTTTTTTTTTTACATTGCATAAACCAGCTGATGCTACTGATACAATAAAACAAAAGTGAGTAAATAAACTAAATCTTCAGACTATTTAACTACAAAACAATAAAGTTCTATCAACCAAAGCTGACTTTTGAACACAGAGTTTGTAGTCTCAAAAACCCAAAAGTTCCAAGTAAGGCCAAATTTATTCATACCCTTTGCAGGTTTATCTTTTAATGTCACCAGCATATTTCTGCTGACTGGAAGTAAGATTATGGTTTTGGCACAGCGCAGCCAGACTCCTGACCCAAATCTGACAGTTGGTGCTGGGTGCGAAAGATTAAGGTGATGGACAGGAGGCCTTCCAAACTCAAAGTTCTGGAGCTTTGAGTTCCGGTGCGGGCATTCCCTTACACCCTTGTTACAAACGTAATAGCTACAAACTACTTACAGTTAAAGTATTTTTGACTGCAAAAATAGAAAATTTAGCTTGTCATCTTCATAAAGAGACCAAGCTTTTGCATGAACTCCAAATTGTTCAAGATCAGCAGCTGATTTAATTTGGGTAAACCTTTTCAGGCGTTTTTGGAGATTTAGGGGGTTGGGGTTAAGGGGTTAAAAACCAAAGATAAATCATCTAAATACAAGTGTAAAAAGCTGCTCACATTTTTATATTGATTATTCATCCATCCATTATCATACACGCTTATCGTTTTGGAGTTGCCAGGGGTGCTGATGCCTATCTCCAAATATGGGGTCCTATGGATTCAGAAAGTTGTTAAAAACAAACAGAACTTTACTCAAAATTAGAAAACTTAGCAAAAACTGAACAAATTTGGAAGATCAAAACACACATTTCCTCAGTAGCAAGAACTTCTTAGGAAGGAGACGTCACGAGGAACTTTTCAGCCAATCAGAAGTGGTGATGCGTTTCAAAAAAAAAGTTTGGCCACAAAATCTGTACTTCTTTCACATCCACTCAGAGATACAATTGTATGTGGCTGCAAAGTATAAACAGCAACCTTCATAACTTTAGTGGTGTTTGTTATAAAAGCAAAAATGGCTTGGCAGTTTGGAAGGTCAGAAAAACACGGATTCTTTTCAGATTCTCTTTTAAGAGAGACGCTCTAAAGGCTAATCCAAAGCTTCCAGTGGGGTTAAATCTGAAGTGGGCAGGAGGATAAAGAGGCTGCGCAGAGAAAGGTTAACAAAATTGCGAGCTGTGTGCTGCAGCCCACTTGGTTGAATGTTAAATACAGCTGATCAGGAAGCTGAAAGCAGGAGGGGTGTGTGTGGAGGAGTGGGGGGTTGCAGAGCAGCAGTTGCTCCAGTTTGTCCTCGCTGATGTGTGTGGTCTTGTTTCTCAAGGTAGTCACATCAACAAACTGAAGTTATTTTTGTTGGAAGTGGCGATGGGAATTTTTGGACCAAATAAGGATTCATTATTTAAGTTACCTCCCAAAACAGACTTGCAGAGATTCTGCTCCCTCCATGACAGACAGGGAGAAAAAAAAAAAGATAAAGAATAAAGAGACGTGAGGACTTTCCAGTTTTCACATACGGTTTGTGTTCTGTCTGCATGCATAAAAAAACTCAGCTTAGGCATGCTGATAAAAGTAATAACAAATGTATATATCTGCTAAAAAAACAATTTCAAGAGAAACGCATTCAGGTTTTTCTGTTTATTTTGAGAATCAACCCAGGATAAAATGAGATTATGGCATGAACAATTATTGACTCATATCTATCCACAGATATGACATTGTGTTTGGATTTCTCCTGAAAAAGACTTTCTTTATTAGTGCTAACAGATTTTCATAAACCATCACTTATTCAGCAGTCAGATGAAGGTTCCTACCTCACATATAGATTTCAGATTATGTAATGAAGTCCCTGCTCACTTCCACCGTAGGCAAAATCTCTTTACAGTGAAAATTTTTAAATCTACTATATCTTTTATGACTGTCAGAGGAACTCACTGAACAAAGGAAAAAAGAAAACATAACATAGAAGCAGAAGGATAACGCCTATTCATGCATGTCAAAGCATGTTTAAACTTTTATCAGCGGGATACCAGCGACACTCACAACGAGTTTGACTAACACTGGTTCACAGAGAGGAAGCCTCACCGAATCACTGCTCTCCCTCTCTGAGATTTAGTTCTTTTTTTTTTTTTTGTGAGTCTGCTGCATGGAGCAAAGTGTTGGAAAACTAAAGAAGACAGTAACAAGTGCAAGATTTACTTTACAATAGGAACTTAGAGACAGAACGTTTTTACATTTAGTCATGTTATAAGAATCAATTCACTTTTAGAGATTTTCTGCCATTTTTTGGGGAAATAAAATCAATAATTGTTTTTCCTGCCAAAAATATTTATATTCACACCATCTCTCTTAGGGCTAAATAAAATTTTGTCGCCTTATTAGTAAAGGTTGTTGGCCTATGTGCAATCTAATCTCAGTAGAAATAAAGCTGTTCTGTGAAGCCCTGTTAGTTAACATCATGGAGCCCAGTGGACAGGGCAGCAAGTACGCTAGTGTTAGCTTCTAAAACGGCATCACAAGGTTTGAATGTCTCCTAGCATCATCTAAAAATGGACAGAGCAACCCGACCATCATCTGAACATCATACAACATTGTGGAGGCAGCATCATGCTGTGGGTAAGCTGTAATGTCTGCTGGGACAGGAAAGGTGATCAGAGCGGCTGTTCAATGGTTTTATCAAAATGAGTTAGAAGGTGTAGTAAAAGTGCAGGCTTTGACTTTTATCTGCTGTGTTGCTGCTGATTCACTGAATTTCTCCACTGAGGGACAAATGAAGGAATCTGTGGTTCTGTTCTGTTCCGTTCCGTTCCGTTCCGACTCCTGTGGCAGGACACTCGTCATCCGCTGTGACTGAACTTAAATCTGGTAAATATGGCTGTGTCTAAAGCTGGTAGCGACAGCTGCAGTTTTGTTGACAGGTGACTCTCCAAAGTAATGACTCAAGCAAACTGAATTCAGATGCACATGACAATTTTTAGCTACTTGTAAAAAGCATGTTGCACATCCTGTCCCTCCACTTCATAATTATTTGTCTTTCCAGACAATCCCCCCCAAAAATGGGGGTATGAATACTTTTGCAAGGCATGGTGTGGGTTTACTTCTCCCATAAAACAGAGAATGATTACAATCATTAAAAAAAAAAAAGAATTTAAATCTGCGGTATTAAGCAACGTAAAAATAGTCCCAACACCTCCCCACATCATAAAGTCCATGCAGCAGTCTTGCCGCATATTACGCGTTTTGTTTTTTCTTTTGGAAAAGGTTTAAATTTACTACATGCATCTCTGTAATTACACCTTCTAAATTTGCATTGAAGGCACAGGCAGTGTCCTGGCACATCTACAAAGGGGAGGGAAAAAGGAAAAGACATACAGGGCTGTGTTTTTGTGCGGCTTCTGAAACTTCATAGACCTGTGTTCCAAGCTAAACAGATCTATCATGGGCTATGGTCTGCTACTGCCGGCTCTGCCCTCACATATATACAGCACAAGCACTTCACGCCTTGGGTGGTGCTGGTCAACCTTTTTTTTTTATTTTACCCTCCCTTACAGATTTACTAAAGCTTTGGATAAAAGTCTTTCTTTTTGCCAAGCTTCCTAAAACTATTTTGTCGTCTAAGTGCAAGCCCAGTTCGTCGGCCATTTTTTATGTATCTTGTTTCACATTTTTACCGCCACCATCGTTGGAAAATGCAGAACAAAACATCTTGATGTAGCCTCGCTCCTAAAAGAATCCTAAAGGGGAAGGAAACCTGAGCTGCACGGAGAGAAAATGATCCCTGTCAGCTGCATGAATTAGCTTTTCTGTATCAGTTCCAGATAGTTGAATCTGAATATTGTGCCAGTTTCACTTTTTAAAAGATGAGTCAGTGCTGACTCACCTGCTCACGTCTTATCCCCTCCAACTGTTGTTTTAAGCTTTTCAACTTTGATTGGACGCCTCAGGACCAATGTTATTACAGTTCACTAAAACTCACACATTTAAGAAAACATTTCCGTGAAATCCAATAAATAAAAACAGTGATTAATGGGGAAACACTATGGATAACTGGAACTATATTGTGGGCTTATAGAACCACCTAAAATATACTGGGGTTATAGATATAAAATCCTTCATTTTCATGTTTATGAATCTATTTCTTTTTTAACTGATGTGAAACTGACACAAGCGGTTTAAGTCAGCCACTGGCAAATTACTGCACCTCAGTCTACAAAACAGCAGCAGCAAAAGTTGAAAAAAAAAAAAAAAGCAACTTTGGTTCTCAGTTTGTTTTTCAACAATAATTTTAATAATCGTTTTTTGGAAATGGTATCTTCTGTTCAGAAGCAAACATAATTACAATATGTTACTTTCTGAATTCTGCACCTAAAAATTAACCAAAGTGTGACAAAATGAAAACTACTACTGTAATTACAAAATAAAACTCAAACTATAATGAAAAACCCAAAACTGTTCTAACCCTGGTAAGGAGAACTGAAACCGGTATGTTAAAAGTTTATTTGTCTCAGTGGGATCTGAGAAAAATAAACTGATTTGTTTCTCAGTGGTTTTATGGACGGAGATTCAAAGGAAGATTTAACACTTCGGCGGTGAAAGTAGAACAAAACACAAAAAAAACTTTCAGATGGCCGGCCCGCCTTCCGTCGACTTTTATTTTCTCTTCAGGCCAACATGTCAGCATTCCGAGCTTTCCGGGGTTATTCAGGCAGGTTTTCCACCTTCCTTCTGTGGGAGAGTGAGCAGCGTTTATTACCCGCTGAATCATTTCCTGCCTCCTCTGAAATGCCTGTGCTCTGCAATAGACTTTGACCCAAGGTTTTATGCCAATGCACACATCTGTGTTAAGATGGAGTGCCCGTGCAGAACAAGCAGTCAGAATCAACATCCACACACACACGCACACACACAGCAGGAAGCTTACTATGCCTCGAAGGAGTTAAAGCTGTAGCAAAGATTTTTACGATATGTCTCCTATCCCACTAAAAGCTAATTATGCTACTTTCTGTTATTGCTATACAACCTATACATAAAGCATTTGGACTACCTGTATCTACCCTAATAGCCCCAGTATTGACTAATTGACTTTTCCTAATAGATTATTGCCATTTAAAGGTAAGAGGGACCTCATATGGATGTTCAGATATCTGATCAGATAAGAGTTCTTATCAGCTGAGCCTGACAGTCTGACGACAGCGATAAGCCTTCAGTCTAAGGTGAGGTTTTTATCGGCATCAACCAGAAATCTCACGTCTCTTCATGTCACAAATTTTATTAATTTAACTCCAATCATAACAACAAGTTTACAAACAATATATCAAAGCCTTTTTTTTTCACACTGATGTGAAATCAGAATAAGCGTTCCCATTTTAGGCCAATTGCGATTACCACCTTTATTTTTTTATATTTGCTAAGTGCCAGAATAATGGGACAGATTTTTTTAAAGGCAGTTTTTATTACATATACATTTCATTATTAGTTGGTACCATTGACCTTAAACTGCTTGACTCGGGGTAGCCCTTTTGGGTTTCCTTCTACAAGCTTGTGCAGGAGAAAACACACACATTGTGGTCTTATCTGTGGTTTAACAAGCAGTGACCACTGTCAGGGGAAGGGAGATAGGAAAGGCATACTTCCAACAACTTCCTGGTGTTTCCGGTAATTTGACAACAACCGCTTTTCACTGCTCTCTGGAGACATTTGTTTGCTGCTAGTGGCCTTCATTCATCTGTTGCTCAGCAGGAGAAAGGGAAAGGCCATGACTTTAGCCTCTGTGTGCTGCACCGTTTTACCACTGAGCCACACGGTACCCAAGTTGTTACTAATTTTTCCAGTATTTTAGGTTTTCCACATAGTGCCATTTTATGGCACAATCAAGTAAGTTACTTTCACTTTTTATAAAAATGCTGAATATATCAAATATGACTTAGAGTGTGTGAGTGGGTCGTACATGGGCATTATTGGCAACACTAAGACCATCCTGCTTGCTCTGATTGGTTGTTTCTGGTTAGTACTTAGAGAAGGCAGAGGAGTTCCACTTTTTTCACAGATTATCTGTCTTAGTCTCTTGTCTCTTGCTGTCATAACATGGTGACATCCGTCCATTATCTAACTCACTTATCCCTAGTGGTGCTGGTGCCTATCTCCAGTGGTCAGTGGACGAGAGGCAGGGTCACCTTGGAGAGGTCACCATTCCATCACAGGGCAACACAGAGACAGGCTGGACAAACACCCATGCACGCACACCCCCTCACACCTCATCAATCAACCTGACAGTCACAAGCCGGAGTACCCGGAGAGAACACATGCATGCACAGGGAGAGCATGCGAAGTCCATGCAGAGAGACCCCGCCCTGGGAATCAAACCCAGGACCTTCTTTCTGCAAGGCAACAGTGACAGTTTTAACAAATACGTAAGAAACATATTTTTCATAGAAGTTACATACTATAACTTTAATTGCTGACTTTCAAGAAAAAAATGAATGCAGGTAAAGTTCAGTCCCACAGAGAGTCTCTTTTGACACAGTTCATTTTCTTATTACCTTAATGTATTTATAAAGGTGTCTACTGTAGCCTATGCAGACCTGCTTGTTAGTAGTAATCAATGTTTCTGAAGGGGTGGTTAGTTTAGCAGCCAAGCATTGCACAGTAAAGGTGAACATTCATCATTTCCTGGTTGGCCTGCAGTAAAGAAGGAAGGAAGAAAGGAAAGAAAGGAGGAAAGAGAGAAAGGAAGGAAGGTTTGGGTTTTCTTTGGGTTTGCAATAGTCTACCACTGACTGATTTTTGCACCACATGGAAATGTGTGCAACTCTTAACGTTGCTAATCACAGTGACGGTGTGCCAAGACAAAACACACCAATGGCCTCCAGGATGCCCAGATCCCCCTCAGGTCTCCAGCTGAACACTCGCGGTAGCGCTGGAGGACATGGTGGAGAGTGCCACTGTTCCTTCACTGTTGTTTTACTCCTCGTCTCAAACCAGCATGGCTGTAATTACTGTCAGCCCAAGTCTCTTTGTGTGTGTATGTGTGTGTGTTCTTCATTGGTCAGCTCTGGCTCTAAAACCAGTTATTTCACGGTACTTTAACGTTTAGGTAGTGACAGAAAGGTATGCACCTTTATTGACTAGAGCAACAGTTGCCAACAGAGTCTTGAGTCCTTTTCTGGTGACTGTCTGGCCCTGCTGGTTTAATAACATCTTGGAGAGTTTAGCTGTGAATAATTTCCTGAAAGCAATATCAGTAGTTGAATATTACAGATCCTACAGTAGTACATAAAGGACCCAGCTGGGAGCATATCAAACAAAAATGCACCAACGGCCAACACGAGTATATCAAGCCAAAACACGGGCTTGGTTTATAGCAGCCACAAAATCAGGATTTCATTTCTGACTGGACTGTAACTGATTTTCCATTGTGGGGAACATGAAAGGGTGGAAAATAACCCACTGCTGCACAAAAACATTTCTGTTTGAATTTTTTGTTTTGTTTTGTTTGTGAGTCGACACGCAGCTCCTTGTTTTCTTACAAAATATCCCCATACGTCCTGAGCAAAAGGAAACGCTCTCTTCTGCAGTCTCTTACAGAGTTCAACAACTTATTGTGCTGTTTTATATTTCTTTAATTTTCAGTAAAATGCAGTATTTCAGTCTAATTTATTTGCCTTCACTTTGTTCAAAAAAGGTTTCTGATTCATGTTCCTTTATTGTGGCTTTTAGGATTGGTTTGACAGAAACCTCAGTACACCTTCAACAGAATTCAAGCTTCACAATAATAATAATAATAATAATAATAATAATATATATATATATATATATATATATGTGTGTGTGTGTATTCAAATTCAGCAAATTCAGTGATGGCTATACTAGGCTGGTTTCAGTTACAAGTTGCTTGCATTGGCCTAACAATCAATCTCACAGGACAAAAATAAAAGCGTAGCATTCATTGAGTGGGCTAGTTCTCCGGCTCAGCATTTCAGCTATTTTTTCTGTAAAGTTGTTGAATATACTGCAACTGTCCCTCACCAAACTGGGAGAACAGCCTGGCACAGTGTAACTACCAGCAGATGAATTTACCCAAAGGAGGAATTTGGCTCCAAAATGTTACAAAAACTGCCTAAGTGCTTGTGAACAGCTTAATAATACATCCAGTGCACCATGCCAAGGTCAAACAGATTTAAATAAGAATTTAGGGAAAACTAATAATCTTCTCTTTTCTTCAAAAATCAAGTAAAGGTTTCATAAATCATTCATGCACAAACTGAAACAGAAAATCTCATGGCTCAGGCTCTGCCTTCGTGTGAGGTCAAACTTTTCACCTGGTTGAATAAACTCAACAGTTAACTGGAGCACATCACATCAGTTCTGATTGGTGTGGGGTACCTCATTAAACATCAACGATTCTGTCTATAAGGAATAAAATGCCTGATGGTTTGGTTGAGATCCTGAAAAGCTTCCACTCTGTGAAAAACTCACCCCCAGTCATTTTAAGCTGTTTAGGGTAATATAAAAATAATTTATATTTTTCTATGAGATCTATTGATGCTTAATACTTTGGATATGCTAGCAGGTCCAGGTGTTATATTAAACATGAACAACTAGCTGTGTTTCCATAACAAATGTGCACAGATCTTTGTCTATATTCTGCTAATGTCGATAAAACACAATTTCACAATGATGGTGTTTCCCTTCATTAAGAAATTAACATTAATAAAATCAAAAGTCATGGCATTGACTTTTGATTTGTATTACATAATACATATTACATATGTATTATGTAATACATATAATACATATGTATTACATAATACATATTCGTAATTTAGCCATGATGCCAGCGCTCATCGATCAGTCCACATTTTATTCAGACGTTGGCGCAACAAGCTACTTGGGAGCAGATATGTATGCAGTGTTTTGGGGAAATTGTAGTGGGAAATTTTACAGAAGAGTTTTGGATTCAACACGTTGGAATGACACACAACGTTTTATGATGCTGTGAGAGCTCTGGTGGAACCAGCTGCACATTGTCCTAAAAAACCCAAACAAAAGCAAACCATCATCTTCCGACTACTTCCTGTCGTCTTCTTCGTGGTTTTCACCAGTAATAACATCCGGCTGTTGATCATATAACCTGTGTGATGTGACAAAAGTTTTTTTCCATTGCACTTTTGTGAATTACATTTAGTTTGATAAAAACCACCTCATTTTTAGCGCAAAATCTTTTTATTGAAAAACGTGAGATTTTTTGATATTGGCGTGTTTCCTTTGAGCAAATTTTTTCTGTGTAATTTCATTTTGCGTAATTTAATGGAAACATAGCTGCAATTTGAGAAGGCATACATTCTTTTTCATATCCAGCTCTTTGTTCTCTGCTCTCTAACAAGATCTTATTTCAAACACCTTCTCACCCATACAAGCGGCTATAAGCAGAAGGAATATACAACCTGTCATCAACACATTTGAAGTGTAAGCTACTCCAATCACAAGTTTGAGTTTATGCAAAAAATGCTCAGCATTTTGGTATTTGGCCAGCTTCGTTCAAATTTTGTTTCACGTAAAGGATTGACATGTAGATTATTGTTTATTTATGTTAACATAAGATTTGTAGCTTTAATGGCGTCCACATTAATGCTGATTAAGCAGCTGCTTTGCAGATAAATAATATATCAGATTTGGTGTGAAAAATGCCATCTGTATTCCACTGCAGAGTCCATGTTAAGTGAAAAGTTGCCTAACGCAGCGCACAGGGGAGGCGGAAAACACGATCATCCATCATCTCCGGTCTTGCTGGAGCACATGAATAATTGGTCAGTGTGGCCTGTTTTGATGCGGCACACCAGAACTATTTGTTTTGATGATAATTCTTGAGACACCGTGCAACATGGCAAAGAATAATCTCAGCGTGAACCACACATTTATTCTACATAATTTGTGATGTCACCGCTGGAACATCTTGCTTCCCCCACTGCGCTGGTAGAGTTTGTGAGGTTGGACAGAGAGAGAGAGAGAGAGAAAGAGAAGTGTTTTCTATTTCTCTTTATGTACATTTTTTTATTTTTATTTGTGATTTAAGTCGGAGCTTTTGCTAAATGTAAGTGAGCCCAATGGTATTGGAAAGTAGAGCAAAAAATATAAATATAGGTTGCACCTTCAAGAATTAAATTTTTCTGAGTAAATATGAGAGGACTTACAACTTAGCAGCTCACTCTGAAGATTAAATAAAGCCTAAGACCGAGAGGATTATATAAAGGAAAAAAAAAGAGCAAGCAGTGGTGCCTCTCTCATTTCCCTCAATCTCAGTGCAAGGCATGGTTATTTCTGTGGACCCATAAGTTGTGGCCAGCTATTCTTGTTGCAGGCATATGGGCCACTGATGGGCTTGGGTTTCCGAAATCCTTTGCTTTATGCTAATCAAATGCACTGTGGCAGGCATAAAACTCCGGTGCGGTTGGAGTTGGCATGTCTACTCTACACTCAGTCTCTACAAAGTTGCAATTACAGTGGGAGTGAGTGCTGAACGCTGCCTATAATGGAGAATGGAGCAATACCCTCCCCCCCACTCTCTCTGCTCATGTCTTGTTTGTGACTTTGGTGCAAAATTACATTAACAAGAAACTCAAGACTCCAGTTTGTACTTCCACTATTAAGCTTCTCTCTGGGATTGATGTCACATGACATCAGTCAGCGTTTTTTTTTTTTAAATCGAATGAAAGAAGTCCATTACATCATCCAAACTAACAGCAGAAGCTTTTCTAAACTTTTTGTGGTGTCTGATGTCTGACTGAGCCATCTATTTTTTCAGCTTGTGGAGAAACTAAAAGTAGGGTGTCAGGCCTGTGCTGTTGTATGGGTACTATTTGCAGATCTTTGTGATATTTCACACATGTCCCAGTCTAGGGAGTGGGGGCTGTCTGGCAATGGAGAAGACCACAGGCAAAGTGCTCCCCCAGACTTAGATATGTTGCTCAAACTGATGAGGTAACCAAGGGGGTTCGGATTAGTTCACCCTGCGGTGAGCTGTAGCATTGTTAAAGTTGTTTTCACCTTTTTTTTTTCTTTCAGTCAGATGCTGTTGCCATCACTTTCTACCATCCCAGTGTTTGCCAGCTGTTGTTCCTCCCAGAATAGGAAGAAACGATTAAGAAAAATGACAATGATTTCTTACTTAGTAGCATTGTTTTATAAAACATACTGCAAAAAATGACTCTGCCAAGAATGGCTGTCTGCACTTCAAGCACGAACATTTTACAAGAGAAGCATTATCAAAACTACTTCCATGTTTGCATGCTTTGTGGTGATGCAGTTGTATTTCACAGGGTTGCAACAAACAGTTGCAACATATTTTCATCGGTGGACTTTAAACTATAGAGGCCAAAAAGCGCAGAAATTTAAGCAGCATTGTCAGAAATATCATTATGAAAAACAAATGAACGTTCTCACTTCAATCAAGTCAATCTGGGCTAAACTCTGGCAAGTTCCGGTTGCCTGTCACTGGGCTTCTTTATGCTCTGTCACAATAAACAGTAAATCAATTAATTGCATGATACAGTAAAAAAAACTCAATAATTTTCATTTGCTTGATTTATAATTTTTCTCTTTTTTTCTCTCTTTTTACCAAAAACTGAATGATAAGAGTCTTCAGTCTGGTGTTTTGGTCTCAACTATCCCTTTTTTAAAAAAAATTATTTTGTTTACAGAGGCTTCATAATTTGTTTTATTTGTTGTGTCTATTGTTTTCTTGATTTATTTTGGATATTCCAAATGTCATCTAGATCCAGTGTTTAAATGTTCATTTGAATTTAAAGTTTATTGATTTTTGAGAATGTGTTCTTTCATTTTTATGTCGTTATTACTATTGTATTACTTGAAAATGATCTCAAAATAACAATGTTGCCATTTATGGCTATAAGTTCTGGGACAATTTATTGTCCAGCAAAATTTGTTATCACAACAGGCATACTCACCTCACTTAATAATATAAAGTTAGTCATTTCTTTTTATTATTTGCATCTCTTATTTGTTTTATATTTATATCTTTTAATGTATTTCCTTTATTGTTAATTGTCTCCAACAGGTTTGGTTTCCACCACGTCGAGGAAACTTGACAGGGAGCAACAAGACGAGCACATACTTGAGGTAAACATTTTATTTTGACTGATATTTCCCTTTCGATCTTATTACTATGAGAATATCTTAGTTTGAAATTAATTAATGAACAATCATCATAATGAAGGAAAATGGAAAGGTTAACATATTCAGCTACTTAGAACAAGGGAGAGAAAAAAAAATACACAAAATTGAACTGGGGAGCTGGGGATTTTCCGTCTGTGAGGTTTGGCCTTTCCAGGCCAACTTTGACCGAATGCCACATGTTGCCAACCGAGAAGTCTTCATAGATATGCAAGAACGGTCTTTCATGAGTCATTTCTCCTACCGATTTCCATACGGGGCAGAGAGAGAGCGCGATAGAGACAGAGGTGTGTGGGAGAGGCTGGTGACTGTTCCTTTGTTCTTTCCCAATGTTCCGTCTCATGGAGGATGAAGCAGGCTGAGACAGGAAACTATTGTAAACCTACCAGGCCAATGTCTAAACTTGTGGCATTTAATTGAGCACATTTCTGCCCTCCCTCAATGCCTCCCTTCCTCTTTCACACCACAGAGCCAATGTTTGTAATCACTCTTTTAATTGTGTTTCTATGGATGACAGAGACCAGATTGATCACCTTTTAATTATTGTTGAAAGCAATGCAAAGCCGTGATTTCTTTGTTACATTTAGGGTCTGCTGCGTCTGTCAGGGTTGTAGCTCATATTTTGCTCTGCTCCTTTTTCACTACAACAGCTAAACTGCAAAACTGAGAATAAATATAAGGAAGTATATAGTGAAGAGTAGAGAAAAATAGTTTATTTGTAATGTAGATAATATCACAATGCCATATCTACTCTGCACAGTAGTGTAGATTGCTACATCTTCCATGTGAATAAAGTTCTCAGTATAAGGTAGTGGTGTCATCCAAGACCAACTTCCAACTTCAGCTGTTTTTGAATCTTTTTGAATGCTTTTAGAGACATTTGATACCAATGTTAAGCAGTATCTATAATTTGCTCGTCATTAGATTTCTGCTCTGGTTTTGATATTTTGAAATCTATTTACTGTTATTTCTCAGTCCCTTCATAAGCTGCCTTTTCAGTCAAATCTTTGTCTATATTATGCTGATGACAAATATAGGCTATATTGCAGTTGCAATGTTTCCATAAATAAGAAATGAAATCAAATTAACATAATTTATCATTAAAAATAAGTCATTAAACATCAAGGCAGCGACGGATGTAAACAGAATTTTGAGATATATTCATAATTCAGCCATGTCATTATGTCAGTAGTTCACTATGTAACAGTAGTGCTCATCATCTTTCATTCATCAGAGGAGACGTCAGTATCTTATTTAGGCATTGGAGCGACAAGCCCTGCCTACTTGGGAGTGGCTATGTATGCGGCGTTTTGGAAACACTGTAGTCAGCCGTTTTACAGAAGACCGATGGAGTCAACATGTTGGAATGACACACAACTTTTTATGAACTGTGATGCTGTCAGAGCTCTGGTGGAGCCAGCTGCACATTGTCCTAAAAAACAAAAATAAACCATCATCGTCCAACTACTTCCTGTTGTCTTGTTTGTCGTTTCTGTCAGTAGTAACATCCTGTTGTTGGTCACTTGACTTTTTTTTTTTTTTCTTAATCGGTGTGTTTACATTAAGCTGGTTTGTTTTCATAATTTCAGTTTTGGTTAATGGAAATGCAGCTATAGATGAGGGATCCCCGAGAGCTGTGATTTAAGAATAAACTGTTATTCTTGCAGTCGGCACCACAGGGAAACCAAAATGTGTCTCCCTGCTCAAGCTATGTCTGTCCAATTTATACAAAACTGTCTTAAAGATGCATTGGATGGAGATCAATTTCCCATAAAAAAGGGGAGTTTTACAGCGTTGTTGACTATCACTGTGTTATTTTTCCATTCAAAACAGCAGTAATCTGCTTTTTGTTCTTTAGACAGAATTATTTCTGTCAAAGTTGCTTAGAAAGCAACTTTGACAGTTGCAACAGTAGGTCCTGTTGTGACCTACTCGCCACAACAGGACTTTGAGGATGTGTTTCACTACTTGGTCTCATCCATGTTTGTTGGGTTATTGGTAACTATAATATTGTCCTGGAACTGTCTTTACTTTGTTGCTAGAAAAGCCTGCAAATTCCAGCCTCATGTCATCTTACTGAAGCAAAATAATCCAAGTTTCCCTACAGTAGGTGTGTTTCCACAAACAAACCTTCTCCTAGTCTCAGGATTTTGCCCCAGAAACATGCCCTACTTAAGCATTTACTCTGAACTTTTAAATGAAGGTTTGTGTAAGGAGGATGTTAAGCATTTCAAAGTTCAAAATGGCCTAAAGTTCATACGTTCTGATATGTTTAGCTGTAAAAGATATCACCGTCTGTTTTCAGCTGTATGTGGTGAAAGAACAAATAAATCCTTTATTTAGAGTGATAACTAGAGAGTTAATGTTGGGTTTTAAAGCCGTTTATTCTCTGTGGCAGAAATAAAGAACCACAACTACTGTGGGTCCTCAGCAGATTTATAGGAAACAAGACGCTGCTGCTGCTGCTGCATCTGTGTTCTTATGCCTCTGTGGTACACGCCCCAAGTTTTATTTATGAAATATGTAAGCAGACTGCATCCTGTCCTGACTTTGATGTGATTATGATACACTTTCACATTTTGTTTCTGAGAGAGTCCTGCACAAGGAGGAGCTTCTGCGCAGCGTAGACGTCCCAGGAAAACAAGTTCTGGAAAAAAAATATCCTGGGTTCCTAGTCAAAGTGGGCCTAATAACGTGTGTTATTTTAGGATCCAATATAAACTTTGGATACTTTTACATGTTTCAGTGTTCATGCTACAAACCAAACCAGACAGGCCTTTAGATCTGTCTGGGACTATGAACTATTCCCCACAGAAGGTTTTTTTTCCTCGTGTTCGCTGCTTCTGGTTTGCTTTAAATTAGTATTTGAACTGTGCTTTACTTACTTATTGGTTTTCTTTTATTGGCTACTTATAATTATACTTTTCTTGTGAGGCATTTTGTTGGAACTGAAGTTATTCTTAAATGTACTTTACAAATTATAAATTACTGCATCACATAATTTTAATGAGAGATGTAGTTTTCGTGCATAAAAGCATTTTTAAACGTTTTATACCACATTCCATTTAAGTGGCTTTGTTGCTCACTGTGAGTGGGATAGTTTCAAGAAAACTAGTGATGTCAGCGTCGATATGTCATTGAAACCATAGCATCTAATTCAACAAGAAGCTCTTTATGTTGCTATTTAAGAAACCTGTGTAACTTTTTTTTTTTTGCTGGTCTCTGGCAGAAGAAAATCAGTGCAAAGTGTTGCTGAGGAGTTCTACTTCTACAGCGACTTGTCGCAGGAGAAGAAACTAAACATGTGGAGCCATGTGGAACATGCGCAGCAATTAGAGTGGGGGCAATGTCAGCATTGTTTCCACTAAATGCCAAGACGAGGTGGAGGGAACACAGCAGGCCTTCAGCTTTTATGATGAGGAATATGGGGGTTGGTAGCTGTCGTGTGTCTGTGTGTGTGAGGGAGAGAGAGAGAGAGCTAAAAGCAGTGGGGGAATTTCAGAAAGAGGCAAAGCTGCTCTTGTTGTTCCGGGTCTGGGCTCAAGCGGCAGGATCAGAGACCTTCATCCACAGGAAAGGGGGTTGGGGGGGCGAGAGAGAGGGGCTCGGGAGGGTTTGGTAAACAGCAAAAGTGGGACATGCCAGGACATGCCGATTACTCAGGCCCGGGACTGCATGGAACCATTGTGACGTTAAAGCAGAGGTAAATGGGCCGTTTACATCTGTTGCCTGGAGCCTTTGCCAACATGCACTCTGGCTGTTCGGTCATGCCCACTGCATTTATATACATACATACACACATACATACATACTTACAAACATGCATGCATGCATGCATACATTCATACATACATACATATAGACAGACAGACAATCAGGCACACTCGCACCTAGGGAGAATTTAGAGAGACCAATTAACCTGACAGTCATGTTTTTGGACTATGGGAGGAAGGTGGAGTACCCAGAGAGAACCCACACATGCACAGGTAGAACATGAAAACTCCCTGCAGGTTGTCGCTTAAAAGTTTCTCCGCCATTAGCATATTGAGCAGCGCTGTCATTCTAACTAGCCTGAATATTCTGTCTTTAAATGTTTTCAATATTTTCATTAGCCAAAAATAGAAAAATTCTCATTATGAACAAAAATAAAGGCTTGAAAATATCCTTGTGGAATTAAACATATAATAATTTTGACTTTGTGAGTTGAAGTAAATTTACTTTACATTTATATTCAAATTTTTCAAACAGAGGCAGAGTTTCTTAAATCAATTGAAAACTTCTCTAGTTAGGCGGTTTGTTTTAACAATAGTTTTTCTAAAATAATTTTTTTTTTCTTAGATGTTCTTTCTTAACAAACAGCTGTTTCCAGAAAAGTCTTCTTCCACAATAAAACGTCCATAATGATCCAAAACGACGGTGGGGTCTGGGACATGTGCTGCATGGACATCAGAGAAGGTGTGGTGCGGCAGGCTCATAAAGCTTATAGCTTGCGATGTGCTCCGATGACATCATCACATTTAAAACCCTGTTTGTTGGTTAACAACCCAAAACCACCATTAAAGAATTTCCAAACAGGCACTCTGGGTGCCTAACACTAAGTGGCAGATCACGGCAACAGCAAAACCTAGCGACAGCATTCCTAATGGTTCCTTATTTATTTATTTTTTAACCCCATGCATTGATATCCGGCAGCCAGAGAGCTGGAAAACAAATTTGCTTATAGTTTTTATCGCTAAATTTTCCGTGACACCGCGCAGGAAAAGCACAAACACCCTGCATCATCCCTCGGAGAGACATTCTCGTTCAAGTTTCTTGTCAGCTGGTTTAATTGACTCCACTCATGTGAGCAGCATGGACAGCTGCAGACACTGCGAGAAAAGCAGAAACACATTACTTTAGTAATTGAAAGTATGGCAGCAAATGGTGTGTGTGTGGCTGCGGACTGCTGACTGTTTTAGTAAAGTACTTAGCAGATGGTTTTAAATGACTGTGACATTTGTTCCTTCACTTAAATTGTATTTTTTTTTTCTCAGCTCAGAGCTGGAAATGGTGGCACTTCTTCCAGCGCCCAGTAATCCCTGATCCCATTTTTCTGTGGGATTTAGTTTTGTTTGTTTAGGTCAGCCTGTGGCTGCTTAAGCTTCAGGGATTGTAAGCTCATCTGACAAAAGTCACGATGACGTGGTGAATCATTGTTCCAAAAAAAAAAATAAAAAAAGCCTTACAGAGCAACTACCAACATATGACTTCAGTCAAGGCTCTTTATTATTTTCACATTGTCTTTTATCCAGAGCACTTCAGAGGTTGAGCAACCCCCGGTCTTTAACTGAGAGCAATAAGTCACTTTGTTTACTTTCAACTCAGCATCGGCACAGCAGAGTGAGTACAGCTAGTGCTGCAATTATGAATATGAACAAGTTTCATACCTAGGCTTAAAATCATTTTCAGTAAACCAAAAAGTTTATACCTTAAATTTATACCAAAAAGAATTATTCAGATATTTATTCAAAAATCAGTGGAAACCTCGGTTTTCATCCCCTCTTCTTGCATGTTTTTGCTGCTATTATATTATTGTGATGAGCTCCAGGTCACTGAGGTTGGAATGCCTCTTAGTCATCACCCTAATCTTTAGTTTCCTGGTCAGATTCCAAATCAGGTCTCTGGTTGGGCGACTCCAAATCATTAAAAAATAAACATTAATATTGATTTTTAGTCAGACTAAATTTAACAAAGTACTGCTACATCTTCCAGAGGTATGAATAATTCTGGGATAATCTTTTGTTTTCTCAATGTTACAGTAACACAGCCTACTTTTGATTGTCCAAAATGTATAAAAATAAAATCATGGTAAATTTTTTATTTTTCCTGATTAACTGTTATAAATTTATTACAAATCAATTAATTGTTTATTCGGTCAACAAAGGAATAAGATCTTTGTTTGATCACTAAATACACATCATATTTAGTTATTATTCTGATGGATACTTATTTATTTATTAATTTATTTAACTTTATTTTTTTTTGCTCTTGATTTTTTTTTAATATATATATATTTTTTAGATTTTTTTGGAGCACCTACAGTTTTACAAAACATTCAGAGGTTTCTGATTGGCTGTATACTGTGACCATAAAAGAAATCTGATTATTTTCAAAGTCCACTCCCAGGTTATGACTCTAAAAGACAGAAAAGAGACGTTGAGAATGCCAGAGATGGCGCGTGATATAAAGTTGGCTGAATAAGATAATATTTCAACTTCCTAGTTTTAAAAATCTTCGTTGTGTCTCCTCAGATAACCATCACCGACCACGGCGTTCCTCCCAAATCCACCACCGTCCGCGTCATCATCCAGGTCTTGGACGACAACGACAACAGGCCGTTGTTCCTGGAGAAGATCTACAAGATCCGACTGCCAGAGCGCGAGAGACCCGAGAGAGAGCGAGCCACAAAGAGAGACCCCGTGTATCGGGTGATCGCGTCGGATCGGGACGTCGGGCCCAACTCCGAAATTTCCTACAGCATTGAGGAAGGAGACGAACATGGCAAGTTTTTTATTGAGCCCAAGACCGGCCTGGTGTCGTCCAAGAAGTTCTCCTCTGCCGGAGAATACGACATCCTCACGGTGAGCGTTTACCCAGAAAGCTTTATCATCCTGATTCCGCACAGATTAAGCTGTAAAAAATGACAGCAGATGCTTGTTTATTATTTTACTGTTTTATTATCTTGTTTTTCTCTCCAGCTGCATAGCTTTCTTTCGTTTTTCTTTACCCCACCTTATTCTGGTGGAAATTCAGTGTTAATTAGTCCACATGCAGAATACAAGTGTAGAGGAAACAGAAAGCAGATTTTATTCCTTGTTTGTCTCACCATTAACTTCTTTTCTCAGGTGTTGATGCGACATTACACTTCAACTGTCAAATGTCTCTTCACCGTGTCACTGCAATACAAAGATCTTTGTTTCCAAAGATCGCTTGGAATTAAATGTGTTATGTGTGTGAAAATTAACTCTGCTTCAACTTTTATTCTAAGTTCCAATCATTACCACAATTGCTGGTAATCATCACGATGATTACCAGCAATCATTACCATGTTGCTGGTAATGATTGTCATTTTGTGAAGTTGTTGGTGCCCTACCTTAAAAACATATTCTGCTGCAAAAAAATGCTACTTACTAAACTTCAGTTCACTTTCAAGAGAAAACTACACAGAAGATTTAATACGCAAAATGTCATCTATTGTGTTAGACTTCTGAAATATCTGATGGTAGGCCCGTCACCATAACAAATTTTGCTGGATGATAAATTGTCCCAGAATCTGTTCGATTTAACTTTAAGGTAAGGTAAGATGTGTTCAGAAGCTCATTTCCAAGTTAAATCCTAACACAGAATTATTTTTTTCTTACCCCTTTTCTCAGATTAAAGCGGTCGACAACGGGCGACCTCAGAAATCGTCTACTTGTCGCCTGCACATCGAGTGGATTCCCAAACCGGAGGTGCCAGCTGATGCAGCTCCCCTGCGGTTCGAGGAGTTTCCCTTCACCTTTTCGGTCATGGAAAGTGACCCGGTGGCACACATGGTGGGCGTTGTTGCCACCGAGTCCTCTGATGTTCCGGTGTGGTTCGAGATCACAGGTAGCGCCTTCTGTTTGTGCATTATTGCTTAGTTTATGCATGCTGAGTAAATGCTGGCTTGTAGTTAGACAACATTGTAGGACTAATATAGTGAATGTGTTTCTTCTGCTGCTTGAGTGTTTTTTGTTAATTAATTTAGCTTTTAGCTTCAAAACGGTGCAAACCGTAAGAGACTCACCTTGGTACTTTGTGATAAGATTGCATAGATTTAGGTAAGGTAGATTGAGTAGAATGGAACTGACAGCTAAATTAACAAAAGCTAACATTGCTACTTAATATTTTTTCAATCTTATTTTACCCAATAATACATTTATTTACTTTGACGAGAACAGTTCCATAAAAGCATTTTGTAGATTTTTGTGAGGTACGCTGAGTAAAATGAAATGAACTCCCTGAGATGACCTTGTTGCTTATTGCTGAATTGCTTACTGCTGTAAGTTCACAGCAGCTAAGTACTAAGATAAGCATCTCAAACATAAATCGAGTAAAAAGTTCAACTTTGACCTTTATGCATGTAGCAGCCATGTTTGATTTTGGATAGGGGGCCTCCAATTCAGCATTATGACTTGAATTGGTATTTTTCAGTTTTGGAACCTAAACATCCGCATTGAAAGTAGCAGTTTAAGGTGATTCAGGATGTGTCCAGGATAACTCATTGGGAGATTTAGCAGGGACATTCAACTGGTAGAGGATCTAAGAGCCAAACCAGGATTTGTAATGCCTCCTTTTACCACCACCATCCAATCTGTTACCACCACCGCCCAATCCCAGAGAAGCAACTAGAAAGTTCTGACTTCAGAGGACAAAGTGAATGCTTGATTATTAGCCTTTAAAAATGGCCTCCTCATGGAGCACAACCTTAAACCTCGCTTCACAGTAATAGATGAACAAAGTAAGAAATCAGGTTAAACTTCAAATTTATGACACAAATAGGGAATATGTATCAGTTGTTGTCTTGATCAACAACTCAGACAGCAAAATGAAGGTGGTGATCAACACCACCTTCATTTTGCTGTCTGAGCTATTAGTCCACAAGCAAACAAATTAAAAGGTGAAAAAACATTTCCCCTACAATGTTTTTTTAATATCAAAATTTATATTTTTATGCTACTTTTGTCAACAATAAGAACACATATTGCCACATAACCACTCTGAAGCTGCACAATTTCCCAGTCACTGTTTTTGTCCTTGATAGTGTGACTCAATTGAATTTGCCATTCCCTTTACGATCTTAATTAATTTACTTTCCTCTTCTTTTTTCTGTTTAAGAACACTTTACCACATAACGGTGTTTTTGAGTGTTCAAACATAATTCTTCTCCTCCTAAGTGTCCCTTTTTAACTCTCAACATCCACTGTACACATGAAAAGATTTTAAAACACCTTCCTTCAAAAAGAAATGCCGGCTCCTCTCCCTCTCCCTCTCCCTCTCCCTCTGCCCGTTTTCCTTCTAATCAATGTCTGACTGACACATCTCCTTTTTCTCTTCTCCTCCTCTTTGTGCTCTTTCATTGCTTTCCCTCTTTCTCTGGAATGTTCTGTTTGGTTGGATTGTTGCAAGACGGCAGTGAGGATTCTGAGATGTTTTACATCCTTCAGATGGCTTGTGACCACAACTGTACAGCAGAAGGTATCTGCTGGGATCTCCTAATAGGCTGTGCTGTATTAAGAGATCATGTGACGTTGTCTGTCTCTGGTGCTACCTGTTGGTTGTGGTTGGCATGCCGTCAATGTTTTCAGTTTTAGGTTTCACCTGCAACGTGTAATTTGTATGGTGTTGCTACAAACATATTAGTTTGACCATACTATTGATACTTAGCTTAAATAAATGAATAAAAGAAAATCAATAACGCTAATTAGTAACATCAGTTTGTGTGTGTTAAACATTGACTTTTATTTTCTGCTCTCTTAGTTTCTCTAATCTTGTGAAAATACATGCATCTACATCAGGAATTGCCTCTAATCTTTTGATTTTCTTTTTTTCTTCCCGTTGTTTGCATGAAAAAAACCCCCGCAGGTGGTAATTACGACAGCCGCTTTGACGTGGGCAAGGCCAGTGGAACCTTGATTGTTGCACGGCCCCTGGACGCAGAGCAGAAATCAAATTACAACCTGACAGTGGAAGCCACAGATGGGACACGAACTGTCAGCACTCAGGTAATTGAAACACTAATGAAACAGTTGGAGGCTGATGAGGCAGTTGTCATGGTTCTGTTTTCCTCATGTGAGGAATGGTGGGAGTTGAGAGATGGGCTATTAGTAGATCGAATGACCTGTTGGGTGATAATGATGTTATGATGCTATCGCTGCTTTGAACCAGTGAACAGGTAAAAGAAAAAATGCGTTTTTAGGTTTAAATCGGTTCTTTTGTTCTTAAAGAATGAGGGGACATTCTTTAAGAATACTTCATTTGGGAGTTTGCTCCAGCATCGGTCTCTCTCTTAGTTATTTCTGGGGCAGAGTTGTTGTAACGCTGCAGCCAGCTAATTAAAACTTTTTCTTAGGAACACTCTATATTATCACCATGGTATTGGTATCGAGCTGTAAAATTTAATATTGACCATTGGCCTTTCAATCAAAATAACTCAACGATATAAAAGGTGTTGTTTTTGTATGTAAACATAATGCAAGTTGAAATGCATTTTCAGCCTCTTTTAAGCATTTGCATTTGGTTGCAGGCTAAATTGACAAAGATAATCCAGTATTTTAATTCCACAGTAAAGAAAGCCATATAATTTCAGTAAGTAAGTATAGAAAAAAAATAACAGTATTGTTATTAGCTGAGATGTTTTGTCTCTGTTGCGTACTTTGTCAAAAGCTCTGGCAACAGAAAGCTGTTTTAAAGCCCCTTAGCAACACTTTACGCTGTGACATTTTAAGTGAGATTATTCACGTTTAAAGGTCGGGGAAGATGGTCTGTTTGGTGGTCTCACTTCTCCTCCATGGTGTCCTGCTGCGGTCTGCATGATGCCTTTAGCAAGAAAGAGATTGAAGAGACGTAGAGATTCAAATTTATCAGACTGGCTCATTTGTTGACCAACTTAAAAAAAAACCTGCATTTTATCATTAATCATTCTCTAAATTTAATTATACGAGAGTGAACCCTCGTTTTTCGCGGGGGTTACCTTCTGAAAATAACCTGTCATTGGTGAAATCCGCGAAGTAGAAACCTTTTTTTTTTTTTTACAATTATTATACTGTGAAATACTCCATAATACATTGAAACCAAAGAACAAAACCTTTTTACAGGCCCAATCATTTTTTAACAAATAAAAGTACTGTATAAACGTTTTTTTTGTTGTCGTTTTTTTTTTTTACGAACTGAAGCCGCGAAAGGTGAACCGCGTTATAGCGAGGATTCACTGTATTTCATTGACAGTAATACATTATTACATGACTGACCTTGAGTGGATTGAGTCAAATTCACTTAAAATGCATGTACATTATTTTACAATGGATCTTTTTACTTTATATTAAGATACTGAAATAACTTGATTTTACACTGTACTGAAATGAATTAAATGGAAGAGGAAAATTGAAATTTAAATGAACTGTACTTAGTAGAATCTACTAAATGGATTGAACTTATTTAAACCAGATTGAATTTAACTGAGCTGAAATAAATGCATTTAAATGAATTAAATAAATAAAATCAGTTAGATTGAGTGAGCTGAACTGGGCTGAATTTAATTTAACCGAACTGAATTGAGTCAAACTGAATGTATCTGAAACTTATTGGAATTAACCGAACTGTGTTGAACTTAAATTAATTGAATTAGAACATGTATTAAGTTACACAGAGGTTAATTAATTTGGATTTGAAATGAATGAAAATAAATGGAACCAATTGAGTTCAGTTAAATTGAGTTGAACTGAAATGACAGTTTGAACTGGTCTCAGCTAATTTCAGCTGAACAATACTGAATTGCTTTGAATTGACTTGAATTTAAATAGGTTAATGGAAAAACGCAACTTATTTTTATTTCCTTTTAAATGAAAATAAGTAAAATATTTATTTGTATTTTTATTATTTGAAATGGCTTTATGGAGAACAAAGGAGGACCAAAGTAAAATTCCTTGTTTATGACACAAAACTGGCAAATAAAATAAATTGCATTGGTCTAAATCGTGCCTTCGAACCAGATGTTGCAGAACAAATGAAGTAACTGACAGCAGCAGGCAGCTTTTCCCTCACAGCTCAGGTTTAAACATGTGTATTGTCAGAGCGGCAACTGATCCGCTCCTCTGCTGATGAATGCTCATGTGTATGGCATTATAAACCCAGATTACTGTGGGTCAGCTGTTTGGGAGAGGACATACTGAATTTCTGCTCTACACACACCATTTATTGCAAAATAAATTGCTGCAATTAGCCACAGTACTCCTTGACACAACAAATATAAACCAGACCAGGTAACATGCCAGTTCACAAACCGGATATTCATTATTTTCTGCAAGAATCTTGGAAAATTAACAGTTGTTCCTATGTTAAAAGAGGAAAAAGTTAGTTGTTGTGGTGTTAGCAGAAACAAAAACACAATTTCGTTATTGTGGCGTTTCCGTTAAATAAGAAACGCAAGGACGATGTCATTGAAAACATGCCACGCCATCATCCTACAACTACCTCCTGTTGTAGATCATGTGACTTGCGTGGTGCCAAAAATATGTTTTTATTGGAGTTTTGCAAAATAATCTCATTTTGATATGGCCAAAAATCACCTCATTCTAGCAGCAAAACGTTTTATCAAAAAGGGAGAGGCTTCTCAAAATTGCCTTGGTTCCATAAAGCGTATTTATTTTTGAAATCTCAAATTGCATTATTATATGGTCAGTGGAAACGCAGCTACTGATACTGAAAATAGGTAGCCAAGTCTTTTTCACTCAATAACAACTACTACACTGAAGAAAGCATTTTGTTAGCATGATCTGGTAGACGTTAGATATGACATGTCCACCTATCTGGAAAATAATTTTTTTTCAACGTCCAAAAAATTGTAGACTGGGACTGCCCAGTCACCAATCAGGGGTTCCGGTAATCAGGCTATTTCTTGCTATTGGATGTTTTAAACACAGACCAGACCTAAAGATAAGGAGAAAATGATTCTCTTCTGAAAAGCAAATGGTGAAGGAACTTGTATGTATTTAGTTTCACTTTGGTTTTTTTGCAAGTCGCAAAGTGAAAGATTCACATATAACACACAATGGAGATTCTTTTACGCTGTCAATCCGCAACTGTACGTTACTTACCTGTACAACAAGATGAAACGGCAGATTAATTGACGGGTCACATTAAAGTGAAGATTGTGTCAGGTTGTTTATGTCTTTTTTTTTTGGACAATATGATGCAACTGAAAAGGACAATAAAAAATAAAACAATAGTTGGTTTGTTAACTCTGGACTTACTCTGTTTGGGTGCAGCATGGGATTTGCTTTGACAGAAACACAGATTTTTTTCCCCCCTGCAAATTAGATCTAGACTGTCATACACATTGTACCTCATAAAACTGAAAGTTAGACTTATCTATTCCTCAAATCAAAGTCATGAGGAGGCTGTGCTGCCAGACAGGCTGGCCTATTTTCTCTCTCTTAGGAATGTTTCCTCTCTTTTTCTTCTCTTTTGCTCTCTAGTCCTCTTTGTGTTTCTTTCTGCTGTGCTCCCTCTGGGCCTCTTCGAGCTGCTCTGCATTTATAGGCCAGATGTGAAAGACCGATGATCAGCTTTAAGAGCAAACAGGAGTGCCGGACCTCGGTGGGTTGTGGGCGGTGGTAATCCTGTTTTGGGAACATTGTTGATCACTCTGTGCCAGTGGCCTGGCTTTGCCCGGAACCTACCACCTGGCAGGGGGCTTGGCTTCCTGCACAACAAGGACAATGAACGCTCCCTCATGCCCTGTTCTGGATATCGCACAAAGGGAGTTTCATGCTTTATAAGGTTCCGTTTTAAATTTCTTCCCTTGTAGTATTCGGGAATAATTTGAAATTATAGTAGCAAACTGATCTGAAAAATTTAGAAGATATCAGATCTAAGGCTCCAGGGATCCATCGGTGATAACAGTCGAATGAATTCTGGCTTGTGGGAAGTCTACAGGAAGCAATTGGCCACAATTCTGTGCACTTCTCATTCGGCCATCGTATTTCTATGAAGGCGTCTCTAAAGAATCAGCTGATGAAGACTAGGGGAGCCACATTCCAGCTCGGGCACCTCGTAGCCAGGAGCTGCGCCAACAAGGCAGCCTCGGCATGCGGCCCGGCCTCCCCTCCCCTCCACTACCCTCCCACTTCTCAAGCTATACAACATCCTCCCTTGGCTGTTGAGAAGTACCTCAAGCTGTTCTGCTCACAATCTGTTCCTGGTCTCCTGTTTCTCTTGTTATCTTAGCCCACATTACAAAGCCTTCCTATATATCTCACTTGAAGGTTTGCTATAATTACATATTTTGCTGCCGTGAGCATCAAAGGTGATTATTGTTCCTCGGTGCTCATTTGCAGTTCATTCCCAGCTACAGCTAATGCCTTAGTGTTGATTTTAGAGGGCATATTTTTCTTATATTCTGTTATTTTTCAGTAATGCTTGGGCTTGCTACAGAGAACGAAAGGCAGCCAAGAATGTAACTGAAACTTGCAGCAAATTGATGATGTTACTGTTGCATGATGGCATCAATGCATAACACAAAGTCCACTCGAGACCAAAATGGGGTAGCTTAAATTTGACTTCATAAAGTGAAGCTTTATATGTTTATGTATCAGGAGGAAGAAGTCAGCAGTAGTAGTAGTAGTGCTGTTCTTTGTCAGCAGTAGTTTGTAGGGATCAGCCGATTTACACTGATTCACTTTTTTCATTTCCAATACCGATATCTGAGGTTTCCTATCAGTCAATGCTAATCTGATACAGAAAAACATGCTGAATTGACTTTAGATGTTTCTTTTTTGAACACAAACATAAGTGTACTGAATTACAAATGTGTTTGCTAACTCTGCACCAGAACAGTACACTTCAATACACCAATAGCTTCACAAGCTTGGTCAAACATGTAAAACAGCATTAATTTGTTCAGTCAGCGCAATTAGGAGTAAAACAGCCAATGGAAAATAAATAATGAAGAAACTGAAACTGACAAAAATTCATGTAAAGATAAACTGCGACAAACCTTGTTCTTCTTCCGAAATAGTTCAGAAAGTGAAAGTCAGAGTTTTAAATGTGAAATAAAATAAATAATAAAGCATAACGTCACTCAGAGCACAAAGCATAGAATTAGACTGAATAGATCTGACATATGTATAGGGCACATTATCACCAACGAACAATTTAGAACTTTTTCCAATATCAGGACCAATTAGGATCAGCACTCCCACCTTTCCAGCCATGCTATCTTAATGACATACATTATATTGTCTAAACCAGGCTTCAATTTGTAAGTCTAATTTTTCTTCACGAGTTCATGTTGTACTTCACTGAAAACATGAAGCAGTAGCTGTCAAAATGTTATTCCACGGACGCTGTCTGTCAAGCCACTAAAACTGAGTCAGTCTGCAGTTCCTTTTTGTCACAACATGTCATTAGACTTGAAGTGTGTGACCTCACACTAATGCCACACCCAGGAAACACAGGTGGTGGGTGGCAGGTAATACTCACGGGGCATCTGTAGTTCTCACCACCATTTAGCTCAGACACGGAGAAAACAAACAAAGCTGCAACAGTTAGATACTGTGGATGAACACGAAGTAGAAACTTTGGTGGAGACAAGTGAGATCTGTGGATCTCTAGGAAGAAATCATTTTCTTACTTGATGAACTTTTTACACACCTGCAGATTCTTTCTTCGATAGTCTGACTTCCTGCTCAAGCTGAGGCTGTATGCTCATTTGTCAGCATTAGGCTAGTTGTCACTCTTAGAAGAATTTTTTCCAAGAATCCATTCCTGCAAAATGCACTTGCAACAGAAAGAATGACTATGTTATTATATGAGTGACAAATCTGGAGCCTCACAAATACATTTAAAGAATAGATGATCTTTGTAGCATGAGTCCTCAAAGTGGCTCCACATTCATTTGCCATATTCCAGTAGAAACTTCCATTGTGATTACTGATGCTACATTCATAAATGATCGTGCCTTCCTGTTTTAGTGAGTGTTCTTTTTTTTGTTTGTTTCAGAAAAGTGTTTTCAAAAAATATGTTTTAAACAAACAACAAATTGGCCAATTGTGATTCAGGTGGCTTTAGATTTTTTTTAATTTCTTGCTTTTAAAGATGTTTTTAAAATATCTGCACTGTGAAGGCTTATATTAAAAGAAGTCACCTGCTGACAGGAAGCAGGTGTGGCTCTGGGAGACAGATTTTTGTTTGAGGAGATTTTATATCCCTTGTTATACCTATACTTTCTTTACATTTCAATTGAAGTCCAGTTAGAAATACATATTTTGCTGCTTTGACTATCAAATATGATTATGCTTGTATTTTATGTTTCACTCACACCCACAGGCCCCTTTGCAAGTTATCAAGTTGATTTTCATTTAATCCCAAACTTGACCGTCACCCTGAGCGTTTCTTAGGTTTTTTTTTATTGTCGCTTATTTCCCTGACTCTCATCTTTTTTCTTTAATCTTCAGTATCTCCATCTGTCATGTAGTCGTGTTTCTCTTCAGCGTTCCGTCTGGAAGTCGTGCACAAATACTACAGAGCTTTTCTTTACACCAGTGCAGTCAGGCTGCATCATACTGCTTTGTGATGCATTGGGACAAAGTGCCTTTGAAATGTTGCTTCAGTCTTTCTTGCAAAGGAGAAATGTGAGTTTGTGTGTGTATATGTTTGACATGGGGGTAAATAGGCTTTTTGTGAGACTTTACAATGCACTGTAGATAGATGTTCTGTAGATGGAGGTGACCAGGTCTCACTCCTTTTGGCTTCTTTGCAGCACTATCAGTTCTTTCCACCTTTCTTTTGCTTTAAAAAAAAAGCCGTTATCTGTTGCTGGCCACTTTGAGAACCGTTGTATAGCCTCTTTTGTGTGAAAGCACATGTAAAAGTGCAGAATTGATGTGCTTGTTTTGGTGTGAGTGGGAGGTTGGGTGCTTGCTCCATGTGTAGAAAAGGTGGATTTGGAGACACCTAGGATCTGGCGCTATACGTCGCTTGGCCCAACATCAGAAGGCGAGCTTGGAGTGAGACCAGATTGTCACACTGTTTGCTTCCTCAGAGTTAACATTGATTCAGAATAAACGCACTTGTTTTAACTTTTCACGTCCCGATTAGCAGCGTGATATAGGGTTGCTCACAACAGAGGAGCCGTGGCGTGTGGCCAGAACACGGCTCTGACAGACAGCATGCATCCCGGCGCTCCCCCTGCAAGATGACATCTGTGGGCCTCAGTAGCAATGCCAACATCACAGCACACAGCAGATTGTAAATGTTATCAGTCCTGTCAGGTTGAGGCTATATTTGTCTCTTGTATCAGCTCACAATGACTAACAAACACTCTTAGCGCCACAAACCAAGCGGCCAATTGTTTAGACCAGAGATCTGACAAACCCTGGTTAGCTAGTGAGCGGCCACCTGTTCAAGGCTTTTGTGTCCTGGACACCCCCGCTTCTACCGAGCCGACACCTTGCAGCTCGGCTTCAACGGTTTTCCTACATGGCATCACCCCCTGGTGTCTGGTATGCAGGTGTCTAATCTCGGCTGATCCCTTTGTTCCCCGTGTTTGGCAAGGGTGGAAGCCCCTCGCTGCTCTGGGAAGCAAAGATGGCATTCCAGCAGCTCTCTGTAATCCTCTGTCGGAAGTCCAGTAGACGAGTTGCTGGTGTTGATAAAACATGCTCTCAGAGGAATTTTACAGTTTGGAGGCGTAAGATTTTTAGTTTAGAATGAGGAAAAGATTAATTGCTCGAACAGTAACGCATTTTTCAACACACAAAAAGCTAGTTAGTACAGTTGTGAAAAAACATATTTTTTTATGAGGAAAAGTTTACATAATCTCAATTTCTATCTGAATAGAATGCGGTTTTCTTTAACTTAAATAACAAAAATCACTCTTGTTGTACTCACTAACAATCAAATTATCGATGATCATTTGTTTCCGACCTGTTAGGACCACCTACTCTGAAATAATAAGACTGACCCTTTGGTTGAACTTCATAAATGTCTCCCGGAAATTAAAATCTGTTGGTTGACGTAATCTACCAGTCTTTGACATCCATGTGTGAAATATCTGGCACACCCCTCACATTAAGTTTTGAGACATTTGAGGGTTTCCCGTTGTTTTGTTTATAATTGATATTAAAATTGGATATACCCAAATGTGTTAGAAAACTTGCAGGCTTCTGAATGGTGTTTTCACAAGATTCTGTGTATATGCTGTTTCATCAATTTCTCCTTAACAAAGACATATAAGCACGTTTTGACTCCTTTAGTCATCACAACATAATAAAATAAATCTTTTTGTGCAACTATTAGTTTCCTTTTCACTTATCCTCAGTTCTTTAGTCTGATTCATAAATTCTTTTCTCAAATAAACGCTTCTGCACAAAGCTTGCAATTCATTCAAGACATTTTATTGATGCATTGATTTTGTTATTTAGCATCAGGGGATGTTCACTAGAAGCTTTTCTGCCTTAGGTATCAATGCAGATATCTACGCCATTATAATTAAAAAAGTTAGAATGTATTTATGTAAGGAGAGAAAGAATAAAGTGACTGCGCAGAAACTTGAGAAATGAAGAAACAGAACAACTATAAATAAACTTCCATAAATTGTTATTCATCCTGGGTTTCTTATAACTCTGGATGTTGTGGGGTTGTGTTGGTTGGTTGGTGTGCCTTCGCAGCATTATGCTCACATCAGGGTCAGTGCCCCCTGGATTGGTATATTTGGGTTTTGGCTTCTCTATTTAAAAAAGGCAACTGCAGGGTGTGGTCCAACTACAGGGGAATCACACTCCACACACTGGTAAGGTCTACTCCGGGGTTTTGAGGAGGAGGGTCCAATAGAAAGTCAAACCTCCGGTTCAGGAGGAACAGTGTGGTTTTTGTCCTGGCCGTGGAACACTGGAGTTCTCCCAACCAGTCTACATGTGCTTTGCAGACTTGGAGAAAGCATTTCACTGAGTCCATTGGGGAGTCCTGTGTAAGATAGGGTACCAGACCCTTTGATATGGGCTGTTATGTCTGTGTATGATTGGTGGCAGAGCTTGGTCCACAATGCGGTGTATAAGTCGAACTGAGGGTTGGACTCCATCAAAGTTGCAATGGTCACTGTTCATAACCTTTATGAACAGAAGTTCTGGGTGCAATCAAGGTGTTGAAGGGATCTGCTTTGGTGATCTCAGAATCAAGTCTTTGCTTTTTGCAGATGATGTGGTCCTACTGGCTTCATCAGGTCATGATCTACAAGTACAAGTGCAAGCTATTTATCTGTCAACTCAGATTTTTTTACGGACCATCTCATTTACAATGCAATTGCTTTACTCCTTCAGGTGCTCATCCGGGTCATCGACACCAACAACCACCGGCCACAGTTCACCCAGCAGGTGTACGTTGTGAACGTCCCTGAAGATGAGCCAGCAGGCACTGAGGTCCTGCAGATTAGTGCCATGGACAGAGACGAGAAAAACAAACTGACCTACACGCTCCTGAGCAGCACCGATCCCTTCAGTCTGCGCAAGTTCCGGCTGGACCCAGGAACAGGCATCCTGTTCACCACAGAGCGGCTGGACCATGAGACAATGCATCGCCACATCCTCACTGTGATGGTAGGAGTCAGTTGGAACACTAACAAGAGCACTTCTTATCTGAGAGGATAGTTATCTTGTTGCATCTGGTTGGTCTGAGTTATTTTAAGGCTGTATTACTATGCCAAAAATGAAAAAAAAAATATATATATACAGTATAATATGTATGTTTGTGCCTAGTTTGATGTTTCCACAGAGATAATCTCATACTTTTCTATTTTTCTTCCATTCTTTTTTCCTTTTTATTATGAGTTCTTAAAAATATGCATCTATTTTCAGGTTCGGGATCAGGACATTCCAGTCAAAAGGAATCTCGTCCGTGTCATTGTTGACGTGGATGACACCAATGACAATGCACCTTGGTTTATAGGGACGCCTTACTCTGGTCGGGTGTTTGAATCAGCTGCCATCGGCTCAGCTGTGCTGCAGGTCACTGCTCTCGACAAAGACAAGGGCTATAACGCAGAAGTTACCTACAGCATCGAGTCCGGTATGTTGCCACGGCATCCTAATGAGCCACACTTTCTCCAAGTTTTTCTTTTATTTGATTTTGAGTAGTAGAAAGCTTCCTTTGTAACACAAAGCAAATGAAATCAACTCATTAAACATGCATGAGTCATCAGTCGTGGAGCCTACTGGACCGTAATCATAAATGAAACACTGTGCACAGAGCAGGAAATTCAAAGTTTTTGTACAAAGATTATCCAGAATGTGTGTTTCTCCTACATTAAGCTTCAAGAAGCATGCTGCTGTTTGTTTGCTGACATGCATGTTTGAGATAGCTGAGATGGTTTTAGTTGTTGTGACAGACAGGGCTGTAAGCAACTATTCGCCCCCTTAGAGATTCAATGCTGCTGCATTTTTGTCATAATTAAATATTGTGACAAAAATATTTGACTGTGAATCCTGATTTAAACAGTACAAAAAGCTGTTTAATTCAGGATTTTAGAATGAAAGAAAAACTACTATTCAAGCAAAGCTAGCCCTGTGTAAAAAGTAATTGTCTCTTGTTGCTGAATTAATGGTGATCAACCAAAACGTTTTGTCAAATTTCACTCACCACACCAGGGATGGATTTGCTGCCAGACCTTAGTCAACAAATGACTCAAATGGAACCTTATTTAGATCTCAAAAAGCAATGCATCATGGTATGATCTTAAGAAATTCAAGAACAGATGAGAAATAAAATCATTGCGACCCATCAGTTTTTAAAACTTTACAAAACCATTTCTAAGGCTTTGGGGCTCCAGAGCACCACAGTGAAATCCATCACCCACAGGAAACAGCAGACAGCATTCCCAGAAGTGGTCATCATCCTAAGACAGTAAGAAAGAGACTGGGCAAAAAAGGCATCCAAATGAGTTCCATGGCCAAATGAGAATCCAAAGTATGACCTTAAATAAACTGATTATGACTGAAAACCTTACAGTGTGATTTAATTAACATTACTCTGCAAATAAGAGACACATTCTTACTAAAGCAATGTCTAAATGCTCACATAGATGTCTGCTGTTGAGGGACAATCAGTTAAAAACTTAAGGAGGTAATTATTATTTCGCATGGGACCATGCTGTTTCTAGAACCTTATTTTTTTAGTGAATGGATGAAATCACTGTTTGAAACGTGTTTTTTGTCTTTATTCAATTTCATCTTTGTAGATATTAATATTTGTTTGATGATCTGAAACAATTAGGTCTGACAGTTATCTAAATTTCTGGTTCAACATGCTGAGTGTTTCATTTCTTCTTTCTCTTGCAGGAAACGTTGGGAACTCTTTTGCTATTGATCCTGTTCTTGGAACAATCACAGTGGCCAAAGAGCTTGATTGCAGCAGCAAATCAGCATTTGAACTGGTCATAAAAGCCTCTGATAATGGAGCACCGCCATTATCCTCTACTGTCACCTTAAACATTGCTGTTACAGTCTCTGACAACGCAGCCCCCAGATTCACTAAAATGGAGTTTTCTGCCGAGGTCAGTGAGTTAGCCCCTCCAGGAAGCTTTGTGAGCATGGTCACAGCCATCAGCCAGTCTTCCATTTTCTACCAGATTAAAGGAGGCAACGTCCACAACGTGTTTGACATCAACCCAAACTCAGGAGTGGTCGTAACACAGCAGCCTTTAGATTACGAGACTATGTCTGAATACAAGCTCATCGTCCAGGGTACCAACATGGCCGGACTTGGCACTAACACCACCCTTCTGGTCCATCTGAAGGATGAAAACGACAATGCTCCGGTCTTCAGTCAGAGGGAATTCAAGGGAGTAATCAGTGAGCTGGCCTCCATCAACAGCATTGTGCTGACTCATGAAAACACCCCTTTTGTCATCCATGCCTCTGATGCAGACTGTGACCAGAATGCCAGACTAATTTATCAAATCGTTGAACCTTTTGCTCATAACTATTTTGCCATTGACTCAAGCACCGGAGCCATCAGAAGCACAGCAGCTTTGGATTACGAACAGAGAAGCATTTTCCGCTTCACAGTTCAGGTTCATGATCTGGGAATGCCTCGGCTGTTTGCAGAAACGGCGGCCAATGTGACCATCGAAGTAATTGACGTTAATGACTGTCCACCCCTTTTCAGCCAAGAACTGTACGAGGCGGCCGTCATCATGCCGACCTACAAAGGAGTAGAGGTAGTTCAAGTGAATGCCACAGACCTAGACTCTGGGCCTAACTCCAAACTGCTTTTCTCCATCTCTGAGGGAAACATAGGCGACAAGTTTAAAATTCATCCGGTCATGGGTATCATCTCCATTCAGAACGTCACACAGCTCAGGAGCAGATATGAGTTAAAGGTCAGAGTTTCTGATGGTAGATTTGCCAGCGCAGCTACATTGAAGGTCACTGTAAAGGAAAATAAGGAGAACAAGAGGAAGTTCACTCAGGAGTCATACCAAGCCTACATTCAAGAGAACTCCTCTGAGAAGAAAACGCTTGCAGTTATCACTGCTGTTGGGAACCAAGTGAATGAGCCTTTGTTTTATAGAATATTGAACCCGGACCACAGGTTTAAAGTCAGCAGCACCTCAGGAGTCATCTCAACCACTGGGATTCCTTTTGATCGAGAAGCTCAGGACTCTTATGACATCATCGTTGAGGTCACTGAAGAGAAGAAATCAGAGGAAACTGCTCATATTTTAGTTACTCTTACAGTGGAAGACGTAAATGACAACAAGCCAATATTTGTCAACCTGCCCTATCATGCCCTGGTGCAATTTGACGCTGAGAAAGGTCATGTCATTAGACAGGTCACAGCAGTAGACAAAGATATAGGCCCAAATGCAGACATCCATTACTCTCTAAAGGAGCCTGAGGATCACTTTGAAATCCACCTATCTGGTGAAATTCTGCTCAAAAAGAAGTTTGAGAAAGACTCACTCGACACAAAGTTTGTTCTGGTTGTTGTGGCGAGGGATAATGGGAAACCTTCTCTCTCAGCTGAAGTTGAAGTGCCTGTAACAGTGGTGAACAAAGCAATGCCTGTGTTTGAGAGGCCTTTTTACAGCATTGAAATCCCTGAAAACATTCAGCTGCACTCCCATGTGCTCCATGTGCAAGCAAATGACTCAGAGGGGCCTCGCATCGTGTACACCATTTCTGAAGGAGACCCTTTCAAACAGTTCTCGATTGATTTTAACACTGGGGTCATTCATGTAATTCAGCCTTTAGACTTTGAGACACATCCTGCTTATAAGCTAAACATAAGGGCCACAGACTCTCTGACCGGAGCTCACTCTGAGGTGTTTGTTGATATCATTCTGGAAGATGTAAATGATAATGCCCCGGTGTTCTTGTCAAATTCCTACTATGCCAATATTTCCGAGGCTGCTGTTATTGGCACGTCGGTGTTGCAGGTGGTTGCCAGAGATTCTGACACCGGCAACAACAAGGAAGTATTTTATCAGCTGGTTGAGGAGAGAGGGAAGAGCTCAGACTATTTTACTATTGACCGTGAGTCTGGAATAATCTCCACAAGTCAAGTTCTCGATCATGAAGAAGTCCAGCAACACAAATTGAGAGTCCGGGCTGCAGACGGCGGCGTCCCATCTCTGATAAGTGACATCACTGTGACGGTAGACGTTACAGACCTGAATGACAACGCTCCTGTTTTTACTCAACTTGCTTACCAAACCACCATCAGTGAATTAGCCCCACGTGGGCACTTCGTCAGCCAGGTCCAAGCTTCTGATGCTGACAGCTCAGATGTAAAAAAGCTGTTTTTCTCAATAATAGCTGGAAATGAAGAGCAGAACTTTGCTATCAACAAGCAGACCGGTGCCATTGTCATTTCAAACCATCGCCGGCCACACATGCAGCCTTTTTACAATCTTACCGTAGCAGTGTCAGATGGTGTATTTAGAAACTCAGCTGTTGTTATGGTGACAGTTATTGGGGCCAACTTCCACAACCCCACCTTTTCCCAGACTGAGTATATGGTAGAGGTCATTGAGAACTCACCTGTTGGCACCCTAGTAGCAGAGGCAGAGGCAACAGACGATGATGAAGGGATCTACAGCCAGATCACATACCACATTGTCAACGAATTAGCTAAAGAAAAGTTTTCTATCAATGGAAAAGGAGAGATTTTCACCCTTCAAAGTCTTGATCGTGAAAACACAGTTGAGAAGGTAATTCCCATATCGCTGATAGCGAAAGACGGTGGCGGAAAAGTAGGCTTTTGCGTCGTCAATGTAATTGTCACAGATGCAAATGACAACTCTCCACAGTTTAGAGCAGCTGAGTACAAAGCCACCATTGCATCAGATGCCCCAAGAGGAACAACTGTGCTCAAAATTGCCGCTTCAGACACAGACGAGGGAAGTAACGCTGACATAGAGTACTCCATTGAAGCAGACGTTGAAAATGTGGGGGAGAACTTTGAAATCCACAAAACCTCTGGGGTCATCGTTACCAAAGAAAGCCTTATTGGACTTGAAGATGAGCTCTACGCATTCTTTGTAAAGGCAAAGGACACTGGGAATCCACCCAGACATTCAGTTGTCCAGGTTTACATCAGGATTGTCTCACCAGAAATGCCACTTCCAAAGTTTGCAGAACCGTATTATCGGCATACTGTTTCTGAGGATCTTTCTATTGGAACAGAAATAGATACAATTCAGGCAGAGAGCAAACTGCCAGTCGTTTACAGCCTCATGAGAGGCAGCACTCCTGAGAGCAATGAGGATGAAGTGTTTGTTGTTGACAGAGATACTGGAGCCTTGAAGCTTGAGAAAAGATTGGACCATGAGACGGCCAAGTGGTACCAACTAACTCTGCTCGCTCAATCTAAGCATGAAACTTATGAAATAGTTGCTTCAGTAAATGTAAATATTCAAGTGAAAGATGTCAACGACAACAAACCAATCTTTGAGGCTGACCCTTATGAGGCTATTACTGTTGAAAACCTTCCAAGTGGGACCCAAGTTATTCAAGTCAAAGCCACCGACCTCGACTCCGGAACCAACGGCCACGTCGTCTACAGCCTGGACCCCACACAGACCTCACAGGAGATCTTTGAGCTGTTCGCTGTTAGCAGTGAGACAGGATGGGTGACCACCTTAAAGGAGCTTGACCGTGAAAAAACAGAAAAATACATCATCTCTGTTCTCGCCACTGACCAAGGCGACGCAGTTCAGCACGTTACCAGCACCAGTGTGGAGGTGACTGTGGCCGACGTGAACGACAATCCGCCTCGATTCACCGCAGAAATCTATAAAGGCACGGTCAGCGAGGACGACCCCCCGCCCAGTGGGGTGATTGCCATCCTCAGCACCACTGATGAGGATTCAGAAGATATGAACAAACAAGTGAACTACTTCATCACAGGTGGGTTTTTTCCTCCCCCGTAGTGTAACAATGTTTCTTGAATGAAACATTATTTAAAACAATGAAAAAGCCATGGTGCGATCCACAGCTATTGTCACACGTGGTAAAGAAGTGTGAAAAGAAATTTGATTTTTTATAGTAATATTGTTACAATGAAAACAATTGATTCGAATTCCAATTTGAATTCCTTTTTTCGCCAAGGGAAACAAGTCCCAAGCTAAGTAATACCTGATTTTACAGGCAACAAAAGACAGGTATATTAATCTGATATGAAGTTTTACCGAAACTGATTTTTCTTATACACTCTTTAAAATGGGAAGGCGAGAGAACATGCTAACCCTGTAGATTGATTTCCATAAGTCAGAAGATGGTCAGCACGCTAATTAAAAAGTTAGAAAAATCAGAAACTAAGATAAACAACCCTGGATCAGAACCTAAGCTCATCTTTCCATCATGCACATTGAGCAGGATGGTAAGGGAGGTTAAGCAAAGCTCTCTGTTTGGGAAATGCAGCAAAGAGAAGCATCTTGAATGTGATTAAGTCATCATCTATTTCCAGTGGTTTTACCCCACTCCTTATCTGGAGATAAGTGCCTTATCTCCAGATTCTACAAGCCTCTTTGCAAATATTAAATCTTTTATAGTACAGATGTGCACAATAATGTTCTACAGAGCAGGTAGAAGATACTGACCTGCTAATTACATAAGATTTGCTCTAAAAACACTTATAATTGCCTATCATTCACGCAACAAAAATTTGCTTAATATCTCATCCATACAATGGAAACTATCTTAGCACTACTGCAGAAGCTAAGACTACAGTTTTCTTACTCTGTTACTGGGGCTATACCTAGTAAAAGCCAAAGAAAAATTGTTTCTGGGTTTCTTGTGTTTAGTTTAGAAATATTTCCTTCAGAAGTGAGTCTACGTCCTTCTAAGTTGTTGGTCATGCTTCACTGAGATATGTGTCATATCATATAACAGGAGGGGACCCACTTGGCCAATTTGCCATTGAGCACTTGCAGAATGAGTGGAAGGTCTCTGTCAGGAAGCCGTTGGACAGAGAAGTGACAGACAATTATCTCCTAAACATCACTACCAGCGACGGCATCTTCACCGCTAAAGCCGTCGTAGAAGTCAAAGTGTTGGATGCCAATGATAACAACCCAGTGTGTGAGAAGGTAAAAAGTGATTTCCCTTTGTTGTTGCTTGTTACTTCCTGCTGTCGATGTGTGCTTCTTTCCCGCTTTAATATTCCATGTCTCTTCCTCTTTGTGTTTTCCAGTCCATCTACAGCGAGAGCGTCCCAGAGGACTCCCCGGCTGGCAGGCTCATCCTGCAGGTCTCTGCCACAGACGCTGACATCCGCTCAAACGCCCAAATCTCTTACGAGCTCCAGGGAGCTGGATCGGAATATTTCATCATTGACTCAGACACAGGTGTGTATCCATGCAGTGACAAATACGAAAGAAGAAGAAGAAAAAGAATGAATGCATCTCTTCTTCACAGTTTGTCACATTACAACTAAGAAATGTTACTGATTTTATGAGGCAGTGGTACCAACACAGCAGAGCACATCATTGTAATGCAAAGTGAAATTGTACATAGTTTTCAAATACTACACTCGTACTACCACCTTTTGCTGCCTTTACTACCTCTGCCCATCTATTTGTGTGGTAAAGAACAAAGCTTTGCTCATTATTTGCAGAATAACTGAGACTCAGACAGATCGGACAGAGCATCTGTGAATTCTTGCTATAGATTCTCTTTTGGATTTAAGTCTGGACTTTGACAGGGCCATTCTAAGACACCATTATGTATTTAATTAAACTTTTCATTCCACTGTAGCTCTGGATGTGTATTTGCGATCATCACCACAAACTCACATCCAGTGAGTTAGTGTGAACCTCTATCCCTGTATCAGATTGTTGAGACCATCAGAGAACAGTTTCCTCTGAGATGAAATTACTTTCAGGTGGATTCCACTGAGGGATTAGGTGATTTATAGAGACAACTGGTTGCACTACATTCAGCTTTCTGGTGTAAGACTGAAGATGGCTGAACACAAACACACACTTTAATTTTTTATTTGCAAAAAAGAAAAGCATCCTTCTAGTTTACAATTATGTTTATGTACATTAATTTTGGGGTTTTTCTTGGGATTTTCTCCCTCTTGTGGAGGCTTTTGGGTTGTCGGGGAGCAGTTTTTCAGACACCCGTGGTAAAGTCTGTCATTATACAGCCTTAAGCAGCTCAGCAGGTTGACGCTCCACGTGAGAATTGTTATTCTTTTGGAAAGTCTTTTGTTTTTGTGAGTACGCGTCTCTGATAGTGTCAGCCCCAGAAGAGTTTGGGAAGTTTTACCCGGTTTTTATTTACTTTTTATTTATACATTTTTAAAAAGGGCCCAGAACATTTCCCTGCTGTGCTTCTTTGAGGCTTTCAGTGGCACAAAAACACAGGCGAAGCACACTTAGATTGAATTAATGTCTGCCTTACTTCTTGCAAATTATTTCCTCTGGGAACCATGATAAATTAGACGTTCCATCTGGCTGGTTAGGGTGGAAAAGCAAACTGAAGAAATAAGAAAACCCCAAAAAGAATAGCAGTTAATCAAAAGCAACCTGTGATTTTAGATTCTATGCGGAGTAAAGGCAAGGGGAAGCATAACGAACTAAGCCAGTAGATTTGAGCAGCTTTTCCTCACATCTGCTGTCGCGCAGACAGAATGAGAGGAAAACGCCATCCAGCTGTCTTCTGGCAGGACTCAATGCTGCTGCTGTGGAGAAGGATTTCTTTTTCTTTTTTTTCACAACTCAGACAAGTAGGAGAATTGCTGATTATGATCGCTAAGAGGCTCTGGAGTTTTCCACCCTGCTTGTGGTAAAGCTGGCTGTTCTGCTTCCCAAGACACTTCCAGGCTGCTCTCTGCTGCCAACTCTGATGTTTACCCCCCCTCCCTGCCCTGCCTTTCTCTACCACCTCCTGCACTTCAGTGACTTATTTATTTTGCTCTCTTATCTCCTGAAAGTCATTAGTTTTTGAAAGCTTTGTCTTCACCCGCATGAGGAGCAGATAAAAAGTTCTACTATAAAGCTCAATATTTCACTTGTATATTAGTTTCAAATAGGGGTGGGCGATATTAGCTTGTAGTTTTATCACAATATTTTGTGATGCTATTGTTATAATAAGAACTAGTTATTATGTGTCTCTTTTCAGGTAAGTATGTGCCTGTAACTGCATGACACAGCAATCACAGCCCCATAAACACAATTACTGCTCTAGAAAAACATTCTCATTTGTACTACGCTTCTTTAGGACAGTGTTTTTCAACCACTGTGCCGCGGCACACTAGTGTGCCGTGGGTGATCGTCAAGTGTGCCGTGGAAATTATCCAATTTCACCTAACAAATTAATTATCTGCAAATAATATGCCGTTTTCGAGTGTCTGTGCTGTAGAAGTGACTAGCGGCGTAATCATGCAATTTCCTTATCACTAGATGGCAGTAGGTA